>CM041639.1:5119624-5151046 GCA_023333625.1 Bothriochloa decipiens | reverse complement strand
TAATAATAATAATAATAATAATAATAATAATAATAATAATAATAATAGATCTGGCCGGTGTGCAGACGATTTGGTAGGTACTACCGTAGTATTTTTTTTTTCAATAAACTACTACTGTTCTACACCTATGACTACAAAATAAGAAGAATATTGCTTGCAGATGTCCGAGTTATAAGGTTATCAAGTAGCACCACAAGTCATGCTGCCACTGGAATTTTTGAAGAAAGTTACGAATGATTTCTCTAAGGAACGAGAACTTGGCCGTGGCACATTTGGAACAGTATACAAGGCAAGTAAAAAAAATCACGTACGTTGTATACATATATGTCTAACTACAACATTTTGTTTTATCATCAATGTAGTATTTATTTACATTATACCACCGTTTTAACTGTTACAGCTGCTTTGATAAAAAAAAATCCTTTATCGAAAAACTAAATCCTAATGCCTATTAATAGTTGAAAGAGAAATTTCACAGTTCTATATGGATGTGTAAACTATAATATGTGAGCCATAAACCGGTTCTAACTTTAACCTTAAGGGTACAATAGTACTTTCCGATCTTAGGAGCTCCTTTTTGCGGATGATGCAGTGTCTTGCTGCCAAGTGTGGCTCACCGGGTGCGGGCTCCGGCGCAGATGTTAGGGAGTCAGAATTTTGGTTAGGGAGTATAAATTGTGTGCAATATGAAAAGTACTAAAGTGCCCTTATTAAATAAAATTATTTTTTTAATAATTAACGGCTGTAAATAATTTTCAAGGCTGGAACTTCCCAAGCACAGTAACTAAGCTCTAGTGAAAACATTTTTTCGAATAAACAAGCATATTTTATACAACACTACTACTATGCTTACGGTAGAAAATTAAATGTGTATGTCATCAAGGATTCGATTGGTGACATGAGGGCACTGTTCGCCTAAACAGTCATTTGACCCATTTAAACACACGCAAACGCTAAATGCTGATATGCCATATTTCTGTTCAATTCGTTGTTTATCCCATTTAATTAATTGCCTGTTTAGCCTATTTGAATGTCCTCTTAGCCAGAATAATGATGAAATGGTAGGTGACCGATTGCTTTTTCTGTAGTGTTTACAAAAAAACAGTGCACGCAGGTACACACGGATTGTACTGCAAGGCAGTGGCAAGACAGGGCACAAGTGAGGTGGAGCGTGACCAGCAATCAGGGGAGGGTCGGTAGGAAGCACAAGGCAATTAGCAAAATTCCTCTATACTTCTTAGTGTTTTCTTCACTAAACAATAGAAAACGGGAAATAAAATTTAGACATATGTTAAGACCCTCGTAAGAAGGTAATACCTTATGTCCTATGCTTATGATTGTATTGCCGGTGTGCTATATGCACATGTGAGATGATGGAGTGTTGCCTGATAAGGCTTTGTTTGATGTCTAAAGGATAACCTAGTCTAGGGACCTTGGTCACCATATATAGTCCAAGTTTCGCTAGGCGTTAGGTAGATTCTAGACGCTGACCCTGAACCTAGGGCGTAGGCGGGAGTAATCGTGCCTAGACGTTTTTAGGCATTTTGGCAATTTAGCCATAACTTATATATATATAATATATAATAGCAATAATTATGAATATATAGGTTACAGTGAGTATAAAAAGAGGGCTAGTAAACTTACCTGATTCCTTGCTGGCTTATTCTTACATGTTCCTAGCTCCTACAATATTTTTTGACAGCCGGTAAGTACTAGATATTGAATGGACAGCAAGTTGTTCATGAAAAAAACACCAAGTTGTCACTTATCTGAATGATTTCAGCCACCTCCCATCCTTGTGCAAACCATATCAGCAGCTAGTAATCACAAAATTTAAAGCACAAACAAGTGGGTAAGACAACAATATAAGTGCACAACATAATTTATAAATAAAGTATAGCACAGCACAGGCACATAGTTCTCAGTTCTCACAAATCACAAACTAACCAAAAGAAGCCACACACAAACAAAGTCACACAGCTTTAGCTCTTAAGAGATAAGACCATGACCATGATATGGTACAAAAGGCTTCACTACCAGATCATATTTCTTCTTCAATAGGGTTCCATATAATCCTCATCTTCATCAAACTCATCTTCTTCAGACTTAAACTCTTCTCCTTCATAGAGCTCTCTCACTCTTCTCCTTCATAGAGCTCTCTCACTCTTGCACTTCTACGCGGCTGAAGCTGTTCTTCTGCTCCCACTGCCTCTCCAAGAACAGACCAAGGGATCTCTATACTTTCCATCTCATCCTTATCTTCCTCATCTCTAAAGACAACTAATGCACAATCATCTCCACCCTCTTGGAGAAAACCTTGAGCTTCACTTGTATCACTAGATAAGAGAACATCAGTGATTTTCTTTGACTTAATCTTTTCTCTTCTGTTAAGCAGCCTGGAGTTGAATTGAATATAGATCAACTTTTCAAGACGGGCTGTAGTAAGCCTATTTTTCTTCTTAGTGTGTACCTATAATTAAAAATATTAGCATTCTCAGTTCTACAATTGAATTATAATGTTGCTAAAATATTCATAACAGATAGATACTAACCCCTTCAAACTCACTCTAATTTCTTTCACAACCAGAAGAGCTTGAACACAAGGATAAGATCTTTATAGCCATCTTCTGTAAAGTTGGTGTTTCAGTTCCATACAGTTGCCACCATGATGCTGAAATAAAATAAAAACATCCATGTTACTATGTTCTATGTTAGATGAAAACAACAAACAGCCATGTAATAACCAATACCTCTACCTTGGTTGTAATCAAAGTTTTGGAAATTCTTTGCAAGCTTCTTATCAAATGGTCCTTCTCTATTCTAAAACTTTTTCAGTTCAATGTTGGCAGCCTGATGTTGGTTATCCTCATCATAGTAATAAAATTTCTCAACACAAGCTATAAACCCTTCTGTTATTTTAGGCTCTTCAAAGATTGTTGTTACTATAGCTATAGTGTGGATTCAGCAAATAAGCTGTCAAATGCAACGGAGAATCAAGTCTTCTATTCATCTTCTTCTCAATAACAGCTATGATATCCTTGAATTGATCCTCACTATTGCCCAAGGCCTCTTTGATCTCTCTCTTTGCCTTTAGTAGCTCACCATAAACAAAACCCATGGATGGCTTCACATCCCCATCAACCAAACGAAGGACTTTGACCAATGGCTCAAAAACAGCCAATGTTAGCTTCACATCCCTCCAAAAGGCTACACTCAATATAGTTGTTGTTGCCTCTTTACCTTGCTTTGATTTCACTTCCTTCAATGAGTCCCACCTACTATTAACCACCATCCTCCTTAACTGGTCCTTCTCTTGCATACTGTTCAAAGTGAGAAACTTTGATGCAAACCTAGTCACTCCTGGCCTCACTACCTCTTTCCCCTCTGTGAAGTGTCTCAAGCACTCCAAAGTTCTTGTGTGGTTATAGACAAATATGTTAAATGCCTTTGTTTTATCAACCACTTTCTTGAACTTAGGCATGTTGCCAATTCCTTGCAGCATCAAGTTGATTGTGTGAGCTGCACAAGAGGTCCAAAATATATTTGGTCTCTTCTCCTCCAATAGCTTCTTTGCTCCCATGTTGTTAGAGGCATTGTCAGTCACTACTTGCACCACATTTTCTGTACCAATGTCTTCAATTGCTTGGTCTACTAGTTCAAAGATGAATTCACTTGTGTGTGACACAGCTGACATCTCTTTTGAGCTAATGAAGATGGTTCCATCAGCACAATTAGTGCACAAATTCATTATGCTTCTCCTCTTCTTATCTGACCAAGCATCGGTCATAAGGGAGCACCCATTTTTTATCTTCTCGGCTTCACGTTCCAGCAGCAAACTCTTGGTTCTTGCATATTCTTCTTCCAGCAATCTCTCTCGCAGTAAATCTTGACCTGGAGGTACAAGTCCCGGACCAAATTGTCCAATTGCTTCACATATTTTCTTGAACTCATCATTGTCACATGCATTGAAAGGGATTGCTACCAATGTTAAACAAAGAAGCCTAATTAGTTATTAGGACAACAATAACAACATTTTCCAATATAGAATGAGAATAGTATACTAGCAATTTACCATGATTATAGGCCCATCTTGCAATAAACTTGTGCACCTCATTTGTTCTTTCCTTCCAAAGTTCCTTGTTCAGCTGCTGTTGCTTCAAAGATTCAGACCTGGTAGCTTTAGGATCAATAGCACAGGTCCATCTGTCAATGGGTCCTAACTTGTGCGGCTCTGAACTTTCAACACAAGTTACTTCATCTGACTGGACTGACTCTCTAACCCTAGAAACATTCACTTCCTGCCTAAGTTTTATGTCACGAACAGTCCTCTTCTCTCTCTTCCTTTTTGCATCATCTAGTGCTTTCTTGCACTTCTTTCTAGCCTCCAGAGCCTCTCCTGTTTTAGCCAGGCATTTTGTGCAATTCTTTCCATCATGACCGATATGCTCCTTCAACCTATGAATCCTACCACTCATCTCCTTCTTATAGAACTTGCACCTCACTTTGTCCTTGTTGTTAGGATAAATTAGAACCCCATATTCCCATCCAATATCATCCGAATTCCTTTTTAGGAGATTTGCATTTGCTGCCTCAGTGGCTGCTCTCTCAGTGGTCGACATCCTACATTTAGAAAAGACAATGAGCAAGCATTATAAGTTCAGACATTCAGACATTCAGAGTTTCAGACAATGAGCAAACATTCAGACATTCAGACTTCACCATTCAGACTTTGCCATTCAGACATTCAAACATTCAGATCCAGTATTAAGGTAATCACAGAGTACAGATCAGGCATTCCTATCTATTCATCATTCATGTTTAGAGGCAATGCAATTAGGCATTCAGATTTAGACGTTCGGATGATAAAACAGGGGAGAAAAACAGGGGAGGGGACCATGGAGCAGGGGAGGCAGAGGAGCAGGGGAGGGGAGCTGCTGTCGGAGGGGAGAGGAGCAGCGGAGGCGAACTAACCTTGGTGACCGGATGAGGCCGTCGGCCATCAGTAAAGACCTTCCTGGCGAGGAGCAGGCGGGGAGCAGCTTCCAGGCAGGAAAGATGAGACCGGCAGCCAGCGGGAAGGAGCTTCCAAGCAGGGAGTAGTCCAGCCGGCGGGGACGAGCCTCCAGGCGGAGCCACAGAGAGCAAGGCGACCGGCGGGGACGAGCAACTTCCCTCCGATGGCAACGAGCGGGTCCAATGGGGTCGAGCAGGACCGGTGGAGAGGAGCTCTGAAATGACCTTGATTTCCATGAAGGGAAATCCACAGAGTCGGAGTGTAATATGATCATTTAAATCACATTACCCAATAACAGTTGAATACCATAATCCATACATCGAACAAAAGAGTGCAATAGAGGGTTTACAATAATTTATTACATCGCCACTTGGCGGAATCAGAGTTCATGTAGCATAACAACAAAAGCTTGAGGTACGGAAGCTATCATCTTCGATCCAACTTGAGCGTAGGCATGAAACCCTCAATCGTTGTACTCCCTAGATGAGTACTCACTCCTTGAACCTAAAACCAAATTTTCAGTACGATTTGTACTGGCCACACTCCCATCCTATGCATTGCTTTGTGGAAGTTGGATGCAAAAAGGATATATCAAAAGGAACCTATAAGGCTGGGGTTTTCCTATGCATAAATCAGGTATATAAATAACAATATAGAAATCAAGTTTTAAACACATTCCCATTCCCACCATCCATCACCATCCATATCTGTAGCACCATCCTAACTCCTCCAACACCATCTCAGACTCGAGTCGACAAGCCAACTCCCTCTCGGCTTGTCTCAGCGGCTCGCAGCCCTCAACCTGGATCACGGCCAAAAATCACGCTCAGGGGAAGGTAGAACACTCCACTCACTAGTCCGGTGCATGCGAAACTTAGGAAAGGTCCATAGCCGATCAAGTCGGCATATGTATCGATCGATCAACCATACACTCTGCAGAGGTTTCACTAATCCACTAGATAACCGTCATCGGTGTTGATCACCACCTAGGCAGATTTCGGGCGCCTACTACCATAGAATGATGTCACTCTACCATCCAGCTCTGGATCGCTGGAACTGTGAAGAGGGCATGTATCCGCTCCCGTAGAGGATGCCATGCCATGTACCCACTCCCGAAGGGGATGCCATGATCGTCTCGGTAGGGTGTTAGCTCCATCCCATGCTTATACCTTCCTATCACTACTCGCCTAGCAGTAGTGGCATCGATCTATCCAGCGGTTTGCCATCTCCCCCCATGGAGAGCGAGTGGAAAGCAAGAGATTCCTAAGGTCCGGATACCAGCGCAACAGTTTCTTAGTGTGACCAAACCGAGATATCTTCATCAAGGTTTATCTTTAACGTGCTACCACGGCACATTCGTCCCGGGCTACTCCTCTCAGAGGATCACCCACAAGGATCACCATCACATCTCAGTTAGCCCGCCACAGGCTCCTCTCATGGGAATGTCCAGATCCATTCCCCGGTAAGACTTGCTCAAAAGCTCATCGTAGATCCTGGCTCGATCGACTCAACCCTCACCCTACCCCCTGCCGTAAACTCCACCCCAAACCCAGATACAGCATCATTAGCTCACATGCCCATCTGATCCTTCAACACACACATCAAGCCTGGCACCCTCCAGGCCTTCCCAGAGTTCATCACGTCGCATCAAGATGTAAGCGAGTGAAGTATATATATAATATAGCAGATAAGCAAGTGGCTAACATAACAGCGGTAAGCAGGTGAAAGTTTACAACAAGGTAGGGCTCATCAAATAATAATCTATCATGCAATCCTAGCATAGGCAATTCAGTGTAGCAACAAGAATTAAAGCACTAGCCATACTACATTTGCCATGCGTAATGGGATCTACGAGGTTGGGTGAGTTGTGGCACCTTCACTGACGTAGCTGTCAGACTTCTCCTTGTAGTCACTGCCATCAGACTTGTCCTCGCTCGAGCTTATAACGAGAATTAATGGTCACGGGAGCGACCCCTATAGATTAGCATAAAGAACAAATACCAAAAATAAGATCCAAATGCACTCAAACATAGCTTAGATGGTAGGGCTCGATTTATAGAAAATTTGGATATGTGGATCATAATTTTCTGAGCTCGTATGAATTAGTTATGATTTTTCAAAGATTTAACCATTTTCTGAAAAAAAGACTGGATTTATCTGGTGTTGACACGTGGCAGCACGGGATTGGGCCACGTGTCACGCGCGGGTCAACTAGGCTCAATACAGCGGCCGTCGTGGCGGGTGACGTCATGCTGACGTCAGCATTGACCGGGTCAACAGATGTGTGAGAGGTGGGGGTCCGGATGACGTCACTGCTGACGTCAGCTGTCAACGGTCTGGTGGGCCCCACTGGGCCATTAACGGGCCGTTAATGGGCTAAGTGGGCCGGATATGGTCTGGGCCAGGCCCACCATGTGGCACGCGCTGGTGCAGCCACGTCATCACACTGGGTTCAACTCAGGCTCAGTCCATGGCTGCTGGTCCACGGTGCACCGTATTCACTGGGGTCCACTGTCAGTGGCTTATGTCCACGTGAACCGCATCCACGACGCCTTCCTCTAGTCCATGCGGTCCATCATCTAATCCATCGATGCACCGGCTCGGTTCGGTCCCACTGGTAGCCACTCAGGTTCACGTACACCGCGTCCACCAGCTGTTCCTCCAACTCATCCCCTTCCTCTGCCTTCTCCCGACTGACGGCGCGGCTTGCCGACGGCAGCAAACCTCCAAAATCCAGTGCCTCCAGTGGTTCTCTGGCCTCATCAACCTGCCCATCGGCTTCAGGACATCATGGCGAACACGATGATGGGCTTCAAGGTGGCGGCTTGGCTCCCGGCAGGGTGCTCCATGGCGGACGGCAGCTCGGTGGCGGCGGCACTCAGTGCACTCTTCACTCCGAGCCACTCCGGTTCCAATTTGGTGCACGGAAGCATGATTGAGTGCACGCAGCTCCTTCCCAAGGTGCCGACGGTGACCAAAAGCCACGGCGGAGTCTGCGCGGGCAGCAACTCCCATGGCGGAGCTCTGGCGGGTCCTCGGTGCATGGCAATGGCACTCCGAGAGGATCCACGGCCTCCATCTTCTTCTCTGGTTGATGCAGCTCATCACGGTGGTGCTCCTCGGCTCCTTCTTGGTTCTTGCTGTGGTTGGAGACGGCGAGAAACGGCGACGCTCTGGAGCGGCATGGCTGCGGCATGACAGCGGCAAGGTGGCTCAGGGACGGTGCTCCGGCGAGGCAAACATGAAGCTAGGGTGCGCACGGGGTCTATCTCATCAAGGCGAGTGTCGATCCATGGTCAAAGGAGGACAAGGCTCAATGACGAGGTGGCATGATGGCTTCGTCGTGGCGACGCTCGGCGCACAGCGACTGGCATGGCGGTGCTCCGGTCTGGCATCCTCCTGATGCTGTGGTCCAAGGGCTCGGCTGGTCCATGTGCGTGTGTGCGGGTGTGTCCAGGGAGATCGGTGGATGTCTCGGCCTACGCACTCCCAAGGCAGAGCACCATGGCCAAAGTAGCAAGGGCGAGGTTAGAACGGGGGTACGGCGGCGCTCACCGGTGGTTGCAGCGGATGGAGGTGCGGTACGAAGTCCAAGCAGCTTGGCGAGGCGATGGCTTGTAGTATGGCGTCACCTCCTTGCTCCAATCAGCAGCGCAGCAGCACGGCGGCACTCCACCTTCTTCTCCAACTCCGGCGGCAGCATCGGCCTTCCTCTTTCTCGCCCCTTTCTCCTCCTCCCCACCTTCTTCCCCAAATTGAGTGGCTAGAGATGAAATTGAGCTCCACCAGAGTGGTGGCAGCGGCTGGGGAGCCCTAGGGTGCCGGGGTGCTGCTTTTATAGGGGAAAGACGGAGGTAGGTGGCCGGCGGATGATGATTAGCGAGGGAGCTCGATCACGCGACTAAGGAATGGTCTAGGTCAGCAATTGGAGCTTAGTCTGGGTCCATGGGTCAGCGAGAGGGGCTAGCAGGTGCCAGGCGAGCCTAAGCTTTACAGCGGCAGTGCTCCACCACGGCGGCAGCGCATGTGCGTGCACGCGGGAGGGAAAATCCTCGTGGCTGTAGGCTTCTTGTGTAGGGGCTATCGGCTGAGGTGGCAGGCGGGCGCACGTCGATGGAGCGGAGGGCTGGATTGGGCGGTTAGGGTAGGTTGCTTCAAGGCGACGTGGGGGAACAGGCGCTAACACCGGTGATGTCGGGAGCACGCGGACGATCGATGGGGGGACCGTGGGAGCTCATGAGAGCTGGCCCCCACTGCGGGGTCCGGTCGTCAGCGGCAGCGGGTCGACGGCGTGGCGCGAGCGGTCATGCTGGGCCGTCGGCCTTGCTGGGCCGACGCAGCGGGGAGAGGAGCAAGCGGGCGAGCGGCCGGGCCGCTTGCTGGGCCATCCCACGCGGAGGGAAAAGAGAGGGAGAGCGTGCGGATGGCGGTAGCTGGGGCGGCTTGCTGGGTCGATGGCTTGGGTGCTCGGGCCGAAGGCTTCTTCCCTTTTCTCTTCTTTATTTCTTTTCTTTTTCCATTTTCATTTACTTTTACATACATACATATATGTGATGTGTCAACTTTGAGTAGCTAAGTAGTGAGCATACAAGGCCCTACTATTGTTAGGGTATCTTTCCCTTAATATTTATTTGTGAAAATAAATATTATGCTCTCATTTTATTATTCATTACATAAATCAATAAAGATCCAAATCACATTTAAATGCAACATGCCATGTGAACTAATGAAACATTGAAGGTAAGCTATTGCAACATTGAAATATAACATGTGAAACATGAATCATGGCATAAGACATTAATTTATTTATGATCACATGAATGCTATGCATGACATGATAGGGCTATGTGCATGTTTAGGATGTAGATGATGACATGTCACACTCATCACTCAGGGTTTTATCAAAAAAAATTTTGTAGCTCCAATTTTTGGGTTGCTACAGTGCTCCCCCCTCATTGGAATCTCGTCCTCGAGATTTTAAGAAGTGACATAGCCTTCAAAGAGGTAAGGATACTGTAGTAGCAGCTGATTCTCATCTTCCCACGTTGCTTCACGTTCAGTGTGATTGCTCCATTGAACCTTGCACATAGGGACAGATTTGCTTCGGGTTTCTTTGGTGTCATATCCTAGAATCTTGATGGCGTGCTCTTTATACTCCAGAGTATCTTGGATATCAAGCATATCAGTGGTAAGTGCTTCTTCTTTTGGTACTCTTAAGCACTTGCGTAACTATGAAACATGGAATACGGGATGTACTCCTGTCAACTGTGGGGGTAGTTCAAGCTTGTATGCGATCTTTCCAACTCCTTGACAGATGCGGTAAGGACCAACATATCTTGGAGCTAGCTTCCCTTTCATGTGGAATCTGACAGTACCACAAAGTGGAGACACTTTGAGATAGACATGGTCCCCAACCTTGAATTCAAGGTCTCGACGCCTTTTATCCGCGTAGCTCTTTTGTCAGCTTTGGGCGATCCTCAAGTTCTCTCTAACTTGAGCTACTCCTTCTTTAGCTTCCTTGATCTTGGCGGAGCCAAAAACTGCTCTCTCACCTGGGTGGTCCCACATCAACGGGGTTCTGCATGGTTTGCCATAAAGAGCCTGGAAGGGTGACATCTTGATACTAGCCTGATAGTTGTTGTTGTACGAGAACTCAGCAAATGGCAAACATTTCTCCCAATCTGTTCCATATTTGAGAACACTGGCACAAAGCATATCCTCAAGAATCTGATTCAACCTTTCTGTCTGACCATCTGTTTGAGGGTGGTAAGCAGTGCTGTAATCAAGGTCAGTCCCAATGGACTCGTGAAGAGCTTGCCAGAATCAGGACATGAATTGGGGTCCACGATCCAACACAATACTCTTAGGAGCTCCATGAAGCCTCAAAATCTCCTTGATGTACAAGTCTGCCAACTGCTCTGCACGTATCAAAGTCTTGACTGGTATAAAATGTGCTACCTTCATCAAATGATCAACTATTACCCAGATGAAGTCATGACCTTGCGGGGATCGAGGAAATCCCACGATAAAGTCCATGGATATGCTCTCCCACTTCCATTCGAGAATATCGAGTGGTTTGAGTAATCCAGCGGGTCTTTGGTGTTCGGCCTTGACTCTGTTACAGATGTCACATTTGGCCACATGTCTAGCAATGTCTGTCTTCATGCCTTTCCACAGAAGTGCTTATTCACATCTTGATATATTTTTGCACCACCAGGATGGATGCAATACTTAGAGTCATGTGCTTCTGATAGAATTTCCTTACGCATGGTAGGATTACTGGGCACACAGATTCTATCCTTGAACCAGATGGTTCCATGCTCATCTTCTCTGAATTCTGGGTTGTAGCCTAGCTTCATCAACCCTCGAATGTATTCCATCTCCTCGCAACTTTTCTGAGCTTCACAAATTCGCTCGGTGAGATTATACTCGATGCGAAGTCCGTGCAATAGACCATGGGGTACTATCTCAAGCTAGAGATCTTCAATTTCTTTCTTCAACTCAGGTGGCAGGGTTGAGGTGAATATAGCATGACAATAGGTCTTGCGACTAAGAGCATCTGCGACTACATTCGATTTTCCTGGATGATAGTGAATCTCCATGTCGTAGTCCTTGATTAGCTCTAGCCATCTGCGCTATCTCATATTCAGATCTTCCTACGTGAAGAAATACTTAAGATCTTGTGATCGGTGTATATATCACACTTGTTGCCAATGAGATAATGCCTCCAGATCTTCAGAGCGTGCACAACAGCTGCTAACTCGAGATCATGAGTAGCATATCATTGCTCATGCTTCTTCAGCTGTCGGGAAGCATAAGCAATAACCTTCCCATTCTGCATCAGCACACAACCTAGTCCTTGGCAAGAGGCATCACAATAGATGACAAAGTCACTAGTGATATCAGGTAAGGCTAGGACGGGCGTGGTAGTGAGCTTCTCCTTTAGAGTTTGGAAACTTTGTTCACACTTAGGTGTCCATTCAAACTCGTTGGTCTTCTTCAAGAGATTTGTCATAGGACGAGTTATCTTCAAGAAGTTCTCAATGAATCGGTGATAGTAACCTGCCAATCCTAAGAAACTCCTGATCTCGAACACATTGCGAGGTTGTTCCCATTCTTTCATGGCCTCGATCTTTGCAGGATCTATAGCAACACCATCAGCTGAGAGTACATGAACAAGGAAGGCAACTTCTTCAAGCCAGAACTCACATTTGCTGAACTTGGCATATAGCTGGTGTTGGGATAGCTTCTCGAGTACTATTCTCAGGTGTGCTTCATGTTCTTCGGCAGTGGATGAATAAACCAGAATGTCGTTGATGAAGACCACCACAAACCGATCAAGATCATCCATAAACACCTTGTTCATCATGTTCATGAAGTAGGCAGGGGCATTTGTGAGACCGAAGGATACAACAGTGAACTCATACTGCTCATAGTGAATGACAAATGTTGTTTTGGGAATGTCTTCCTCATGAATCTTCATTTGATGGTAGCCTGATCTGAGATCGATCTTTGAGAAGTACTTAGCACCACAAAGCTGATCAAGCAAGTCATCAATCCTTGGCAGAGGATACTTGTTCTTGATGGTAACCGCTTTGAGATTGCGGTAGTCAACGCACATCCTCATTGAGCCATCCTTCTTTTTCACAAACAGAACAGGTGATCCTCAGGGCGAAGCACTAGGCCTAATAAAGCCCTTATCGGAAAGCTCTTTCAACTACTTCTTGAGCTCCTCTAGTTCATCGACTGACATGCGGTATGGTCACTTAGCAATGGGGCCAGTTCCCAGCACGAGGTCAATTATGAACTCAACATCACGATCAGGTGGCATGCCTGGCAACTCTTCTGGAAACACATTCTCATATTATCTGACAACGGGAACATCAGTGAGAGCCTTCTTCTCTTGCTGAGATTCTACCTGAGTCTTGAGTGCATTCAGGGCACAGAGAACAGATACTGATTTATCCTTCTAAGGTGCACATCTAACTGCTTGGCCTGAAGGATGCATTACCTGAACATATCTGGGTGAACAAGAGATCAAACCTTTATGCTTAGTAAGCCAATCCATGCCTAGGATGACATCCAAACCATTTGATGGTAGAAGGGTAAGGTTAGCTCGGAAGGTTAGACCCTCGATAGAAAGCTTCACTCCCTTATAGATATGGGTGCTTCTCATCTCACCAAGGGGAGAACTGGTGACTATAGGCTCCAAACGTGGAGTGGTAGGTATTTTGTTCTCCCGTGCAAACTTAGGAGATGTATGAACATGTAGCTCTAGAATCAAATAGAACGGATGCTTTAATGCCATTAACAAGAAACATACCATACACAACATTTGGGGCAGCTTGAGCTTCTTCAGCGTCCATGTGCGTGAGGCGACTACGGCTTATTGATCCACGGTACTGAGACTCGGGTGCAGCAGGTGCGGGGGTCTTCTCAGGACAGTCATACACCTTATGGCCAGGTTTGCCACAACCAAAGCAAGTGATCGGCACACTGTTTGTGGGGGTGGGCGCAGTGGCCTTCCAGTTGCCTGAGTTTGGCGCAGCACGAGCAGGTGTAGAGTGATCGGTCCTGTGATGTGGCTGCGAAGAGTGCTCATGGGGGTAACGATCCTTCCCAGAGCGGTCACGAGAGCGATGGTCATGAGAGTGATGGTCGCGGGAGCGATGGTCACGGGAAGAGCGAGAGTGGTCAGCAGAGTAGGCACCACCACTCTTACCCGAGCCATAAGCAAGGTGAAATGAGGACAGTTAGAAGACCTGTCCCAATGGAACCTCTTGCGCTCATAGTCATGGTGGAAGCCCTCAGACTTCTTTTTATCCCTCCTGTGCATTTCTCCTACCTCCTTCTGGTCCTTTTTGATCTGTATGCAATGATCGATCATGTCATGAAGGGTGTGACTCTTGGTGCCTCCTAGGGCCACCTTGATCTTGGGGTTCAGACCCTTCCTGTACTGAGTGATCTTCTCCTTTTCAGAAGCCGCAACATGCAGAGGTGCGTAGCGCAGCAAGCTGGTGAAAGCGTTGGTGTACTCACAGATATCACATCCCTTCTGTGTGAGGTTGCGGAATTCCTCTTCCTTCTGCTCCATGACTCCCTCAGGAACATGGTACTCGATGAACTCATCAGCGAACTCATCCCAGGAGATGTGGTCGGGGTCCTCATGAGCTTGGCGGTAGCTGTCCCACCAAGAGCGTGCAGCTCCAGTGAGATGGTGAGCAGCGATTCCAACTTGCTCCTCAAGGGTACAAGTGGTAAGCTCCAGCTTCTTCTCGATCTCACGAAGCCAATCATCAGCTTCCAGCGGTTCCTTATAGGTGCCATCAAAAGTGGGTGGCCTGAGCTTTAGAAAACCCTCAAGTTTTCTTTAGAAGTCATTCGGGTTGCCTCCATAGCGGTGATTGGCCCCATTGACCAATGTAGCGAGTAGCTGTGTCTGTTGTGCCATCACTTCCTCCAGGTTCGGCGGCAGTGGTGGTGGCGGAATCAGCTGCGGCGGAGGGTTCGTCTGAGGCAGAGGTCCATTGCCATTGGCATCACCCCTCCAGTGGCACCTCCAGCTGGCAGGGGTCTGCTCACGGTCTTGCCCACCCTGGTTGAGGTCGATGGGCAGAACACAACCACCCCTGCGTCCATAGCGTCTTCCACGCCCAAGCTCGGGCTCGGGTAGAGGCGGACGGTTGCCCAGACGTGCGGAGCAACGTGCAGACATCTGTGACATGGGTCGACAACAGTTTAGTACTTTATTAATTCAATATAATTAAATGATTTCAATGATTTAAGGAAAAACATTTATTCTATCCAACACTCATACAAAGAAGCAATAAGAGCCATAAAATGCGATAAGATCGATTATTCATTACATGGTTTGCATTACATGGCATCATCTCTAGTAGCTACGCTAGATGACGTGCGAGATTTGCACTACATGATGATAAATCATGGAGGGTACATCAGGGATGATACATCAAAACTCATGGATAACATCTAGCTCAACTCTAACTCACGATGTGGCCATGCAGGGTCCACACTACTCTAACTCGTACATCAGTGTGTTGTACACTGCTGGGTGAAAGCGGCTGCCAAGAACCATCAGCTCCTCCTATGACATGTGAAGGCGCTTCACGTAAGCCTGAGCTTCTCCGAACTCCTTGGTAAGTGGTAGGTTGGTGGGTGCTGGACAGTGGTCGTGCCTCAAGAGAGTCTGGCCAATCTGGAAAGTTTCCTTGAAGGGGTCCTTGCGTCTAGCTGACATAGAAAGTCGGTCCTGCAACTCAGCGTACTCCTGGCAGCGTCTCTCATTGGCGTTCTTCCAAGCTGTCTTAAGCCTATTGTACCTGTCCACCAAGGTCTTGTTTTGGATCATCAGGGCAGTCAGATGGCCTTGGTTGTACTGTGCTTTTGTCTCTACTTTCTTCAGGGCTTTGACGAGCATTGACTTCTCACACTGCATGGTGAAGTTGCTCTTGCCATCTTCCCGTCTCCTTTTCTAAAGTTCTCTGATCTCCTTGTCCTTGTCAATCTTCTTTCCTTCCAACTGGAGAACTCTTGCATCGAGGTAGTAGTTCCGAAGCTCAATGTCTTCCACCTTGTCTCGCAAGTCAGCGACTTTGGCTTTGTGGGCTCTTGCCTGGCGTGTGAGCTTGTCCTGCATCAGGGCAATGGTTGCCTTGAGACTTTCTTTCTCCTAAGCTTCCTTCTTGCAGAACTCCTAGTACTCCATCAGAGTGTTGCAGTCAAGATGCCTCTTCTTCTCCAAGTGCTCTACGTAGCAGTTCTGCTCGAAGAGGTGAGCGGCAGAGGCACGGCTGCAAAGACTGGTCTCAGCTAGGATGACCGGCCTGACCTGGTCGTCCTGCTACTCTGGTGTGAGGAGAGAGTTCAGGGCCTAAGGAAGAAGACAAAACTCTTAAGCAGTATTCATCACTTCACGCAGAGCCTTGAGTGACACAGACTGGATTCCTTCCTCGATTGAGTCCTCGACTGTCATCTCTAGGAGAGCTGGTACTGAAGGTAGAGTCTGACTTGCAGGGATCTCCAAGTGAGTGACCACGTAACCCTTGATTCCTCCTTCTGAGTTAGGTGCTCCAGTGCAGGTGTACTTGATCTCCTCGACAGGTACTCCGAGTGCTCCCAAAACACGGCGCAGAGTGTACGGAAAGCCTAGGAACTCCTATCCCTTGTAGGTGAACTTAGCCTTGGGTAGGCTGCTCCACGGTCCAAGCGGGGGTCCATAGCTTGTCATCTGCACGTTTAAAGGGGAAAGGGGTCAGCAAGTCAGTAATAATAGAGAAGCCTTGCATAAGAAAAAATGCAAGGTCGGTATATAACCGAAGAAAAGTTGGTTTGTCCTGTTCTATCGTCCATTTCTAAGGTTTCATCCTAGGGTCAAGTATGGTCCATTTCTATCGACTCAACCCTCACCCTACTCCCTGCCGTAAACTCCATCCCAAACCCAGATATAGCATCATCAGCTCACATGCCCATCTGATCCTTCAACACACACATCAAGCCTGGCACCCTCCAGGCCTTCCCAGAGTTCATCACGTCGCATCAAGATGTAAGCGAGTAAAGTATATATATAAAATATAGCAGATAAGCAAGTGGCTAACATAACAGCGGTAAGCAGGTGAAAGTTTACAATAAGGTAGGGCTCATCAAATAATAATCTATCATGCAATCCTAGCATAGGCAATTCAGTGTAGCAATAGGAATTAAAGCACTAGCCATACTACATTTGCCATGCACAATGCGATCTATGAGGTTGCGTGAGGTGTGGCACCTTCACGGACGTAGCTATCGGACTTCTCCTGGTAGTCACTGTCATCAGACTTGTCCTCGCTCGAGCCTGTAACGAGAATTAATGGTCGTGGGAGCGACCCCTATAGATTAGCACAAAGAACGAATGCCAAAAAGAAGATCCAAATGCACTCAAACATAGCTTAGATAGATAGGGCTCAATTTATAGAAAATTTGGATATGTGGATCATAATTTTCTAAGCTCGTATGAATTAGTTATGATTTTTCAAAGATTTAACCATTTTCTAAAAAACAAAAAGACTAGATTTATCTGGTGCTGACACGTGGAAGCACGAGATTGGGCCACGTGTCACGCACGGGTCAACTAGGGTCAACACAGCGGCTGTCGTGGCGGGTGACGTCATGCTGATGTCAGCATTGACCGGCTCAACACATGCCTGACAAACGGGTGACGTCAGCAGTCAACGGTCAATGGTCAACAGTCTGGTGGGCCCCACTAGGCCGTTAATGGGCCGAGTGGGCCGGATATGGGCCAGGCAGGGCCCGTCACGTGGCACGCGCTGGTGCGGCCACGTCATCACACTGGGTTCAACTCGGGCTCAGTCCACGGCTGCTGGTCCACGGTGCACCGTATTCACTGGTGTCCACTGTCAGTGGCTCATGTCCATGTGAACCGCGTCCACGACGCCTTCCTCTGGTCCATGCGGTCCATCGTCTAATCCATCCGTGCACCGGCTCGGTTTGGTCCCACTCGCAGCCACTCAGGTTCACGTACACCGCATCCACCAGATGTTCCTCCAACTCATCCCCTTCCTCTGCCTTCTCCCGCCAGACGGCGCGGCTTGCCGATGGTGGCAAACCTCCAAAATCCAGTGCCTTCGGTGGTTCTCTGGCCTCATCAACCTGCCCATCGGCTTTGGGACTTCACGGCGAACACGATTATGGGCTTCAAGGCGGCGGCTTGGCTCCCGGCAGACGGCGGCTCGGCGGCGGCGGCGCTCGGTGCACTCTTCACTCCGAGCCACTCCGATTCCAATTTGGCGCACGGAAGCACGATTGAGTGCACGTAGCACCTTCCCGAGGCACCGGCGGTGACCAAAAGCCACGGTGGAGTCCGTGCGTGCAGCAACTCCCACGGCGGAGCTCCGGCGTGTCCTCGGTGCACGGCAATGGCACTCTAAGAGGATCCACGGCCTCCATCTTCTTCTCTAGTTGACGCAGCTCATCACAGTGGTGCTCCTCGGCTCCTTCTTGGTTCTTGCTGTGGTTGGAGACGGCGGGAAACGGCGGCGCTCTAGAGCGGCACGGCTGTGGTTCGACTATGGCAAGGTGGCTCAGGGACGGTGCTCTGGCGAGGCAAATGCGAAGCTAGGGTGGGCACAGGGTCCATCTCATCAAGGCGAGCACGGATCCATGGTCAAAGAAGGATAAGGCTCAATGCCGAGGCGGCATGATGGCTTCGTCGCGGCGGCGTTCGGCGCGCGACGACTGGCATGACGGCGCTCCGGTCCGGCATCCTCTCGATGCCATGGTCCAAGGGCTCAGCTGGTCCATGTGCATGTGTGCAGGTGTGTCCAGGGAGACCGGTGGAGGTCTCGGCCTACGTGCTCCCAAGGCGGAGCACCATGGCCAGAGCAGCAAGGGCGAGGTCGAAACGGGGGTACGGTGGCGCTCACCGGCAGTTGCAGCGGATGGAGGTGCGGTACGAAGTCCAAGCAGCTTGGCGAGGCGATGGCTTGCGGTATGGCGTCACCTCCTTGCTCCAATCAGCAGCGCAGCAGCACGGCGGCACTCCACCTTCTTCTCCAACTCCGACGGCAGGGTCGGCCTTCCTATTCCCCGCCCCCTTCTCCTCCTCCCCCCTTCTTCCCTATATTGAGTGGCTAGAGATGAAATTGAGCTCCACCAGAGTGGTGGCGATGGCTGGGGAGCCCTAGGGCGCCGGGGTGCTGCTTTTATAGGGGAAAGGTGGAGGTAGGTGGCCGGCGGACGGTGATCGGCGAGGGAGCTTGATCACGCGGCCAAGGAATGGTCCAAGTCAGCAATTGGAGCTCGGTCTGGGTCATGGGTCAGCGAGAGGGGCTAGCAGGTGCCGGGCGAGCCTAAGCTTTATAGCGGCAATGCTCCACCACGGCGGCAGCGCATGTGCGCGCGCGGGAGGGAAAATCCTCACGGCCGCGGGCTTCTTGTGCAGTGGCTGTCGGCTGAGGTGGCAGGCGGGCGCCCGTCGATGGAGCGGAGGGCTGGATCGGGCGGTTGGGGTAGGTTGCTTCGAGACGACACGGGGAACAGGCACTGACACCGGTGACGTCAGGAGCGCGCGGACGGTCGATGGGGGGACGTGGGAGCTTATGACAGCTGGCCTCCACTGCGGGGTCCAGTCGTCAGCGGCAGCGGGTCGACGGCGTGGCGCGGGCGGTCATGCTGGGCCGTTGGCCTTGCTGAGCCGACGCAGCGGGGAGAGGAGCGAGCGGGCGAGCGGCCGGGTCGCTTGCTGGGCCGTCCCGCGCGGAGGGAAAAGAGAGGGAGAGCGGGCGGACGGCGACAGCTGGGGCGGCTTGCTGGGTCGACGCGGCGGGAAGAGAAAAGAGAGAGGGCAGGCCGGGCTTGGGTGCTCGGGCCGAAGACTTCTTCCCTTTTCTCTTCTTTATTCCTTTTCTTTTTCTATTTTCAATTACTTTTACATATATACATATATGTGATGTGTCAACTTTGAGTAGCAAAGTAGTGAGCATACAAGGCCCTACTATTGTTAGGGTATCTTTCTCTTAATATTTATTTGTGAAAATAAATATTATGCTCTCATTTTATTATTCATTACATAAATCAATAAAGATCCAAATCACATTTAAACGCAACATGTCATGTGAACTAATGAAACATTGAAGGTAAGCTATTGCAACATTGAAATATAACATGTGAAACATGGATCATGGCATAAGACATTAATTTATTTATGATCACATGAATGCTATGCATGACATGGTAGGGCTATGTGCATGTATAGGATGTAGATGATGACATGTCACACTCATCACTTAGGGTTTTGTCAAAAAAAATTTGTAGCTCGGATTTTCGGGTTGTTATAAGCTCAACCGGTGGGGATGAGCAAATGGCAGCTAGGTAGAGCAAACTCTCCCTATTATCCTCTGATTTCGCGAAGAAGCGGCTGCACGGGCGCTATCGAGCACGGGAAATCTCTGCGTGCACGCGGAATCAGCGTGGGAAGTCTACGTACGCACGCGGGAGGGACCAATTTTTCCGCGGACCCGCACGCGCGTCAGCCTCCACGACGCCTCCGCGCCGCCTAGCGCCTAGGTCGCCAACTACCCCCCCCCCCCCACCCCCCATAGTCACGGCGACAGGCTTCGCCTACCGACTAATCCCGCCTCGGCGGCCGCCCAGAACCGCCTAGCGGAACTTGGTATATAGTCCAAGCCTCTTTTCAATGTGACTGCCGAGGCGCCGATTGCCATCCTGACTTGCTGCTACCAGCACCAGCTTGTCTTCGTTTGTAAGAATTCCCTTGTAAGAATGGCGTGTAGCACTTTCACGGGGTAAGTTCAGCAGCAGCAATTATCAACAAAACCTGGCACCTGCATGTTCCAATAAGAATTGCTAGCCATTATATTCTAGACAGCTACTGTCACCTCTCTGTTTTCTAAAATCTGTATGTTCATGAAGGTAATACTAGGATCCTTGGCAGTGCAATAAAATGAACATAATCAAATAGTCGAATTATTCGGCCAAAGCATTGCATGCTCCATACTTCTAATTTGTCAAATTTAGATTTGAACACTATGCTATAATATTCTTGATTGTCCTATAAGTAAAGCATGGAGGTCATTTCTCGCCGCATAAAGATAGTAGTACAAGCAGAAGTTCAGGGATATGGGAACAGAAATTAATGAAGAGCACGACAGCTAGAATAACATGTTTGGAGTGAGAATTTTTATATTAATTAATTTGCTGATACTAAGCAGATTCATGTGAACTTATATTTTAGTGATGCAATAAATGAATGCCAAATGCTAATAAGGGATGCTAATTAGGGTGAGCAAAATGGCAAAGAGATTGCTGTGATACTTCTTCATCGACAAGACCACGAAGAGGAATTCAGGAAGGAGTTCGAGAACCTTAGGAGACTGAAGCATCCTAATATTGTACAACTACTTGGCTACTGCAATGAAATAAAGCGTGAATTTGTAGCGTATGAAGGAAGTCATGTTTTTGCTGATAACATCTATAGAGCTCTATGCTTTGAGTACATGCCCTATGGTAGTCTACAAGGGCACCTTCATGGTAAGATGACGGTCCTATATGTATGATATCTGACAATGTTGCACAGTACTACATTTTGTCCATCATCTCTGTTTGTTTACTTTTATAGATGAATTTCACGGACTGGACTGGCAGACACGCTACAAAATTATTAAAGGGACTTGCGAGGGTTTAAAATACCTTCATGAGGGATTAGAGAGTCCTATGTGCCATTTAGACCTAAAACCTGGTAATATATTATTGGACAACGACATGCTGCCAAAACTTGCTGATTTCGGTTTATCGAAGCTCGTTTGCAACAACCACACTCAATCCACAAAAAGCTTTGTAGGAACAATGTAATTTAATGCCTCTCTGAATTCAATTTTTTGAACCAACTAATCCATGTTTCTTTTTAACATCCTTTCATCTTCCATTTATAATGTCATGCAGTAAATATTGTCCTCCCGAATACATTGAGCAGAAGTACGTCTCCAATAAGTTTGACATATTCAGCTTAGGCGCTGTAATGATAGAGACAATTGCTGGGTCTGAAGGCTACCGTAAGACAGCTGAAATGCTCTCCCAAGAATTTATTGATCATGTAAGTTAACTCCTTTATATCAAGATACCACGATATATATATAAACAAACCTAGAGGAGCATTTCGTTATGCATGACACATTTTGATATTACTAAATGGTATACTTTCTTTGTGGGTCGATCTCGTAGGTACAAGAAAATTGGAGAAAAAGGCTACAAGCAACACAGGGATATAATTGTAAGTCAATAATATATGAATGCCATCAAGTGAAGAGATGCATTGAAATAGCATTAGATTGTGTCCTTCCTGACCGAAAGCATAGACCTAACATTGGGGATATCACAAGTTGGCTGAACGAAACAGAAAGCACACAATGTTATAACAGCATCTAGACAAGGTAAGACATCACTGACACAAACTTTCCCGTTTTCATTCCAACTGGAAATGTTAGGTGAATTTTATTTGACCATATATGTGACATTATTCAGAAATATACCATGGAAGCTAATATATGTAAACAAAATCAAGTGCACCTGGAAGAAGTCGATTCTTGCTCCAAACAAATATTACGTATCGTTTTCCTACTCCATTGCCTCCTAGCGGGGGTTCAATGCCCTTTTTGGGGCGCTATATGCTTGTGTCAAATTAAAACGATATGAATCATATGATACTTGATAAAGCTAAGTAAACTCATCATTTATGTATCTGATTTTCAGGGCAAACTCGCTAAATGGGGTTCGTCCAATGGTCACCGCAGGTGGGCCGGTCTCATTCATCCACCCGACGAACCCACCCACCTCCTCTGTCCGCGGCGACTGGAGCCGTGAGCGGCGCGCGGCGGCGGCTGGAAGCGTGAGTGGCGGCGGGAGCGCTAGGCGGCATGAGCTGCGGCGGCTGCTGGTAGCTGCTGGAGGTGTTTGCGACAGCGGCCTGAGCTTGTTTCCTGCCACTGCAGATGATGACTGGTGTCCAGTTCAGGCCAGGGGAGCAGCAGCGACGGGGGCGTGGTATAAGAGAAATAGGAACTTGGAGGGCCATAAGAGAGAGTGATTTATGGAATGTCAAGAGTATAAAAGATAGAGTGTTTGTGTCCTTGAAATTGAGCTACATTCACTTGGCAGATGAACTGAAACAGTGCTGTACATATTGTTCCATATTCCCAAAAGGCTATGGAATCTACAAGGACCACTTGATTTCCCAATGGATAGCCCATGGGTTCATAAATCCAATGAAGGAAGAGCAGCTAGAGGATGTCGGATGTGGCTACTTTGATT
Organism: Bothriochloa decipiens; assembly: GCA_023333625.1. Taxonomy (NCBI): domain Eukaryota; kingdom Viridiplantae; phylum Streptophyta; class Magnoliopsida; order Poales; family Poaceae; genus Bothriochloa; species Bothriochloa decipiens. Next base: position 5,128,191 of record CM041639.1, on the reverse strand, counting down.
CTCTTATAAAGGTTGGCTTTCTTCAAGACCTCTCAGAGGATCACATCACTAAGCAACTAGTATGCAAGATGCATGACTTGATTCATGATCTTACTAGACAGATACTGAGGGATGAAGTGTTGTCTTATCTGCCAAATAATGTCACAGCCAAGTGCACTGAACGCTGTAGATATTTATCTCTGACTTGGAGCGCTGAGAATCTTGACAGGGGCATATTCGACAAGGTCCATGCCCTATATTTTTCTGGTGGTAGCCAATCATTTAACAAGCCAGTTAAGAAGAGCTGCCATGTCCGTAGTGCTACTCTGCATTATAGGACAGCTCATGCCTCATTTCCACTGTTCATTCTGAAGTTTAAATACCTTGGATACCTTGAGGTCAGTAATCTTAGTAGCACAGAACTTCCAGAAGCTATCTCAGTTTGTTGGAACTTGCAGGCACTTATTATCACCAGTTGCCAAGGTTTAGTGACGCTACCCATGTCTATTGGAAAACTTAAGAAACTGAGAACTCTAGAGTTGGTTCAGGCTTACGAGCTTGAGAGTTTGCCTCAGTCCATTGGCGATTGTAGAGATCTTCGACGTTTGGAGCTACATTCATGTTTGAGACTCAGAAAGATACCGAGCTCCATCGGTAAACTTGAAAACCTAAGGGAGCTTCATATTTGCAACAGTATATCTGTGCATCAGCTGCCAGAATCAATTAGGGAGGTGAGCAACATAGAGACAATAAACTTAGCTGGCTGCGTTGGTATCCGAGACCTACCAAGTATGTTTGATTTCCGTGTGCTATGTACTCTCAACCTATCTGGAACTGAAGTAATCAATGTACCTCAGTGGGTCACATTGATTGATACTCTAGAGTGTATAGAGCTCCAAAATTGCTTGGAGCTAGTAGAGCTACCTGAAGGCCTTGAGAACTTGAAAAGGTTGGAAGCTCTGAACCTAGATGGTTGCTGGAAATTAAGTTGGATGCCATCAGGGTTTGGACAGCTCACTCGTTTAAAAAGTTTGGGCTTATTTGCTGTAGGTTGTGAGGAAGGGGACGCAGGGATCACAGAGCTTGAAAATCTTGATATGCTAAGTGGTACATTGGATATCAAAATCTTTGGGTATGTGAATCCACGTGATGCAGAGAAAGCTCGCTTGAGGCAGAAGAAAAACCTAAATAACTTGTGCCTGATGTGGTGTCGGACGGAAGAAGAGTTGTCATCAATTTCAGATGTGGAATCTAGAGTCCTGGATGCTCTTGAACCTCCACCGGAGATTAGGACATTAAGTATCGATGGTAACAGAGGTCCCCATTTGCCATGTTGGATGATGACGGGAACTGAATGTCGCTATTCTGAGAGTCCAACAAGGCCCCTTCTCTTCCAGTGTTTAACTGAACTGTGGCTCTCAAGATTACCCAACTTGAAGCATGTGCAAGGATTTTTGGAGTTTCCGTCGCTAAAGATGCTCAGCTTGTATAGAATGCCAAACTTGGAGGAGTTGAGCACTGTGGCTACTATTCGGAAGGAAATTGGGAGGGAGAAAGGAGTGGAAGCACAATCCTGTTTCCCTGTCTTGTCCAAACTGTGCATTGAGGACTGCCCAAAATTGACCGTGAAGCCCTACTTCCCACTATCTTTGGAGTCACTTGAATTGGAGGAGTGCAATGGTCAGCTGCTATCCCATATAGATCTTGTTCTCGTTCCTCCACACATTGGTGAACCATCCTCCTATAGCAGACGCAGATTGTCTGTGGTGATTCCTCTGCCTCCCCGCAAGCTAAAGGAAATGGAACTGAAACGAATGATGGGATCAACATCAAGCTGGGGTTGGGAATCCCTGCGGCGTCTCACTGGACTAGAATCCTTGGATATTGAAAGCTGTGATGGCCTAACTGAACTACCTGAGAGCATGCGATGCCTCACCTCCATGAGGTGGCTGCGCCTTTCTGAGTGCCCCACTCTTGCTGTGCTGCCCGAGTGGCTTGGCGAGCTGCGCTCTTTACAAACGCTAAAAATTTTCATGTGCCCGATGATGGCTGACCTCCCCCGATCAACTGAGCACCTTACATCCCTTCAGTCACTGGAAATTGCTGGCTGCGTCAACATGGTGCTGCTGCCTGAGGTGGTCCAACGCCTTACTTCCCTTGAAAAGATCAGCTTGTACAAATGCAATGCACTGACTGTGCTGCCAGAATGGATCGGACAACTCTTCCATCTCCGAAGGCTTGACATCAGCCATTGCTCAGCCCTACAGTCCCTTCCCCGTTCCATCCAACACCTTACTGCTCTGGAACATTTGTTGATTAGTAACTGCCCCGGTTTGGCTTCGCGTTACAAGGAAGGAACGGGGAAAGAATGGCATCTTGTCTCCCATATTCCTATGGTGAGGATATGGCCATAGGGAGCTGAGGACTAGTGTGTCATCTGCTCCTAGGACACATGTATGTACACGGCAGCTCCGGTAAGATCTACTTTTTGTTACCAGTTCGCTAGCTAATGCATCTTAATTATCTTATTATTATTCCAAAAGAATGTAAAAAATAGTCAATATTTACTCATATTGTTCTTGTAAGATCATCTGCACGAGAGGCATAATAAGTGTTTGAAATTCATCGTTAAGTGTGAAGCCACAACCAATCAAAACTGTTTCTTTTCTTTCTCGTCTATTCAGATTTTAATGCTTCCTCCATTCCAAATTATAAGGTGTTTTGGCTTTTTAAGATGCTTAGTTTTTGCATGCACTTACTTCATGTCATTTCTGTGATCAGTGGTACTACTGCTGCTTCAGTAGTATGTTCAAAACAAGCTCTGCTGCTGAGGACAACATATATATACTCATCGATCCTAAGAATCTCAATAAATCGTGTGTATTAAATATAAATTTCTTAAGCATATAAGAGGTTACCATACATACGTGCTAGGTTACTTTCTTTTGTTCTTGCTCCCTACTAGCAAGACCACATAAAAGAGAACCCTGAAAACGAGCCCCCATGCCACAGTCGCCAGCAGGCACTTCCACTTGCTAATGTCCAAGACAGCCTGCTGCGCCAGCACGTCTGCGCCGGTGGTCACGCATGTATCTGCTGTAACGTTGGTGCCCAGGGTGGCGCTAATGGCATCGAGCACCTTCATCTTGACGGCCTCCGGCATGCGCCCGATCGGCGTGCCATCGAACATCTACACGCCGCACGAGAAGCGGCGCGACACCCCGCCAAACTCGTTCTGCAGCACCGCCTGGTATGGATATTTCACCAAGGAAAGGTAGTGAAACCAAATCCACTACTTGTCTTTAGTGAAGTATCCATACCAGACGGTGCTGCAGAACGAGTTTGGCGACGCATAGAAGAATGCCCTGAAGAACACATAGAAGAACGCCCTGAAGAAGAAGCCCCATGCCAAGGTCACCAGGAGGCACTTCCATTTCCCAATGTCTGTGACGGCTTGTTTGAAATAATAGCTAGCCCCTTCATCTTCTACCAGCATGTATTATAACATCTTATATAGGGTTGCTAACGCTCCGTAGTATGCAGGCATGCATACTGAGATGCTATTCCGTTTCCAACATGTAAGAAGCGTGAGAGCTGTTCATGCTATTTATATGATTTTTTTGCGAAGCTGTTAATATGATTGCTGCCACCGTTTGCTGCTGCTTTTGTTTAAAGAACATGCCACGCTGCTTGCTGCTATGCCAATCATATTTAGGGAAATTTGAAACAGAGAAGTGTATGCAATTATGCATACACGATACATGCATGTTAAAACACCGCTGCTATCTACACCCAACCCAAACATAAAGATTCATCGATGCAGTTATGCACAACACATAGTAATCCGACACTTCCTATCCTTCTCGGGCTTCTTCATCAATCGTGACAGGAAACCGGACTACTGGATCTGGTTCCATTACCTGTCGCGGTTGATGAAGAAACCCGAGAAGAGCAGGAAGGATGGCGACGACCACCGTGTACTCGAGCATGACGTGCGGCACCACCGCTAAGAGGAATGTGACGAAGAAGAGGAACGATGATGCACCACCGGCAAGCTCCACCACCCAGAACGTGGTGACCGTAAACGCCGGTGACAGGAGCACCAGCGGCGGGAACGCGATGACGGCGTTGGCGAGCACGTAGGAAACGTGGCGGTACCCGTTAAAACACTACCAATCCAACAGAAGACAGTCACAATCTATGATACCTATTGCCGGATTGTGAACAGTGCTAGGCTATGCTAGTAGCATTATTTGCCGCTGGATAGCAAGGACTGAACAATTTGATCATAGATTGAACTTCTCCAAAGACGTTCAGATTTAGATCAAGAATATTTTACATACACGATCTTCAACATCGTCAATACATGAAGAATATGACTTTGGGCTTTTGGGCTACTGTTGCCCCCTCGTGGATGGGAAATGTGGATTAGGATAAGAGTTGAAGGGGGTGCACACTGTTTCAAGTAAGACAGACTCCATTCAGGTGCGAATTAAGCTGCTTTGATGACTGATGGTGAAAAACTAAATTTATTGCACAACTGAGTTCGCTGAACTATAACTAACAAGCATTTAGTCTAAGAACTGAAACAAAAGGGCAATGGTGGCTACACTTATGTCAAGCACGATGTCGGCATCGATCCTGAACTTCCACGACAGCAAAAACGAAAGATCATATTATTAGGTGGCTCTGGAGGGGAAATATATTCATTTTCTAAACTGATTACCACACATGACAAGGTATCCTATTGGATATCCTAATGGATTTGCTAAGTACTCCCTCCGTTCCAAATTGTAGTTCACTTTGACTTTTTTGGTTCATGCATTTTGCTATGTATCTAGATATATTATTTATCTAGGTACACATGAAACAAAAAAGTCAAAGTGAACTACAATTTGGAACGGAGGGAGTACTTCTGATGCAAAACTGGCCAATGTGAATCTAGATTGAACATGATAATTTTCTATATTAACATGCTTCAGTTCTAAAGTCTTCCCCAACTACAAAGCCTGACAGCAGATATATAATGAACAGATACCATATAAGAACAAATGAAGGTTATTAAAATTTTTACAACTATTCATGTCCCCTTCCTAACCAAAATAAGATTGATTCCCTTGTGACTAACCAAAAACCGACAGCAGCATATCTATCAATATTTCTGTGAACTTCCTGACCCAAGCAAAATAAGTGTAGATTTTTTTTGAAGGCAAATAAGTGTAGATTTCGCAAGGATATTCTTGACTGCCACCATTATCAGAGCATCCTGTCCAGCCCCATATGTTGAATACTTGAATTGGACTAATCGTCGAGTCATGGCCCTTGAATACTCTGAGATGCAAATCTGAACTTACTAGGTTTGTGAAATCGTGAATGACTGGATGTCGCTTTATTGTCAGATAGGGAACAGAGTAGCTTCAGTTGTCAGTTTCAGTTTACAACATGCCTATTTCAGGTTACAGATCTAGTAGGCAAAATATATACAAGGTCACAGATCTAGTAGGCAAAATATATACACATCATGAGCAATCAGATTAGTTGATTGTTTGAAAGGAGTATCTTGCTAGGGATTGCAACAAAAAATTAAGAAATTTGATAATCAACAGCGACGAAGACAAATAAATGGATAATGAGTCAATACTAAATGATAAAACTGGAATCTGCAATTGAGGCTCAGACATCTGAATACACAGTTACTTCAAAACAGGCACCAAAACAATATGCAGACCTATGGATATTTTCCATTGATTTTTTTTTTTTTTTGCAAACCGTGAATTACAGAACAAAAGAAAGATTGAAATGCAGAGTACTAACCTTGATGCTCTGATTTCACTGTCAAACAACCTTGGGCAGATGTACCTGCACATGAATATCACTCTTAGTAAATGTATTACAAAGAGGGCAGATTTAGAAATGTATACAAACAGGTCTGGCATAAACTAATTTGATAGCAGTTTAATGAGAATCTGGCTGTATATATGGGACTAAATTGAGTTAGCATGATGGAACTGCCAGCTTGGTTTTTGGCAAATTTAGTGAGTGATCTGCCATTTCATTATAGGAGAAATCAGTACAATAATATAATGAAGAAAAAAAACATATACTTGCAGGGCATGACTCAATTTGTTCGTCAGCCTTGCATGTATTAGCAGTGCTATATCATTCAGTGTCCAGAAAGGCTGGTTCGACGAAACAACAAAGCATGTCTCCAAATCTGTCTCACATAAGTCATTTTTTTTTACGCGAGGCAATCCCCATTCCCATTCAAATGAACGGAAATACAGAGTCATTACTCACATAAGTCAATTTGATCTCATTAAACATTTGAAATTTAAAGGCAGAGATATTTCAAAACACCGATGTATCATGATGAACATCCTAACAAGTGTTTTGTTCTGAACAAGAAACAGTCCATCATTTTTTTTCGATTGTGCTGTAGCAAATCAGATGTGGTATGTTTTATCCAAAATCTGTGGTGTTCAGCTAGGAGGTTCTTTTGATTCTATAGGTAGATTTTGGTTAAGTAATAAGAGGAATGGAGTAGTCAACATTATTTCTTCTGCTGCCTTGTGGTGCCTTTGGAAACTTAGAAATGATTTACGTTTTCAGAGATCTTTGTGGAAGAGTATGGATATACTCTTCTACCAGATAGTCAAGACCATTCACAAGTGGATAATACTATGCCCGATGGAGAAAAGGGAGGACCTACTGATGAAAGCAAATCTGATCAAGCAAGAAGCTTTACAAGTGTTGTGGATGGGTTGGCGGTAAGGGAAATATCAAGCTGGCAAGACTGGAGGATGAACTGGAGGCTGGACCACTCTCAAGAACTCTTCACTTGAGGCAATCGAAGCAAGCCCGGGTGATGCTGCTGGGAGGAGGCTTTTCTGTAAACTCAGGGGACGAGAACTGATAATTGGCAATAGCAAATCTGTTACCCTTTAGCTTTCCGGTTTGGGTTCAGCATGTGGCTACCCTCCTTTTAATTCGTTGCATCTATGTCCAGTTTTTCTTAGGCGTCTGGAGACTATTCGAGAACAGATGGTTGACTCCCATCTGCAGTGCTGTAAACAGATGTTTATGCCTTTGGTCTGTGTTAATGGACGGGGGCTATGCCCTGGAATTCTAAAAAAAAAAAAAAAAACATCCAAACAAGTGTCGCTAGCTCTTTTAGATCTCTCTTCTTGATAGTTAGTAGAATTCTTTTTAATCTAACAATTTGGATATCATTGAAAACAACCTAACAACTTACTCAGATCATTACACAAATCAAGATATAGCTTCATATGTTTCATTTGTACGGTACTACTTTATTTCCTCTTGTTCTTGCTCCCTACTAACAAGACCACATAAAAGAGAACCCTGAAAACGAGCCCCCATGCCACAGTCACTAGCAGGCACTTCCACTTGCTAATGTCCAAGACAGCCTGCTGCGCCAGCACGTCTGCGCCGTTGGTCACGCATGTATCTGCTGTAAGGTCCGTGCCCAGGGTGGCGCTAATGGCGTCGAGCACCTTCATCTTGACGGCCTCCGGCATGCGCCCGATCGGTGTGCCGTCGAACATCTGCACGGCGCGCGAAAAGCAGCGCGATGCGCCGCCAAACTCGTTTTGAAGAACCACCTGGTATGAATATTTCACCAAGGAAAGGTAGTGAAACCAAATCCAGTAGTTGGGGATGCGGTCCCTGGTTATGAAGAAACCGGAGAAGAGCAGGAAGTAGGCGAGGATGGCGACGACCACCGTGTAGCCCAGCATGACGTGCGGCACCACCGCGGAGAGGAACGTGACGAAGCCGCTGCCCGCCCAGAAGGAGGCTAGGACGATGAGCACGAAGAAGAGGAACGACGAGGCGCCGCCGGCGAGCCCCACCGCCCAGAACGTGGTGAGCGCGAACGCAAGCGACAGGAACACCAGCGGCGGGAACGCGACCACGGCTTTGGCCAGCACGTAGGAGATGCGGCGGTACGCGTTGTGCGCCGTCTCGCGCAGGTAGATGTGGCGCTACTGCACGAACACTGGCAGCGCATCGGCGCACACGTAGAACATGGTGGACATGCCCATGGCGAAGAACCCCAGCCGCTCCTGCATGCCCTTGGGGGTGTCGTCGAGCCGCCAGAAGATGGTGGCCAGGATGACGCCGGTGACCATGATGGTGCCGAGCCGCATCAGGAAGAGCTCCGGCATGCGGCCTGTATTGGTGAAGGAACGCTTGATGAGCACCCACACCTCCGTCCACGGCGGGTTCGCGAACGTCGGCACCGTCACCGCGCTCCCGCCGCCGCTCCCGGCCACCAGCTTCCCGCGGGATACGCTCTCGGGGATGGCCAACTCCAGCGGCATGGTGTTCATGAGCTTGCTGTTCTTTTCCACGGCGGACGATGAGCTTCTGTGCTGCCACTTGGCGTTGAAGTCGGCGAGGGCGGCGGCGCCGTCGTGCTGGCGCTCGTACTCGCGGATGGTGTCGAGCGCGAACTCGGCCGGGTTCTCGTTCTCCGGGACGGGCGCGCCGAACGCGGCGAAGAAGGGCTTGAGCCCGGCCGGCGTGCCGGCGTACACGGTGCGGCCGCGCGAGAGCAGGAGCAGGCT
>CM041639.1:5002839-5109626 GCA_023333625.1 Bothriochloa decipiens | reverse complement strand
TAATAATAATAATAATAATAATAATAATAATAATAATAATAATAATAATAGATCTGGCTGGTGTGCAGACGATTTGGTAGGTACTACTGTAGTAATTTTTTTGCAATAAACTACTACTATTCTACACCTATGATTACAAAATAAGAAGGATATTGCTTGCAGAACACCTATGTTCTAGCCAGCCTCTCCTTCTTACTTTCTCTTCTTCACCGCCGGCATCCGCAAGCGGCGTTGTATCCCGTCCTGGCTCAGATTCTTAATCTGGCTGGCCTACCTCAGCCGCGATCTTATTGCCCTCTACGCGATGGGCACCCTCACTCGCCTCATGACCCGAGAATCGGTGTCCAGGCTACAGGTTTTGTGGGCGCCCATCCTATTGATACACTCCTTGGCATGCATTGTGTCAATGGTGATGAAGACAGGATGGAGCGTATCAACGGCGTCTCAGGTGACATGTTCATGCAGCATACGTACATACTCTCTCCGTCCCTTTTTAAGTGTCGTCATGGGATGCGTGCCACAAGTTTGACTCAATTTATAGAAAATACATGCAACATTTGTATCTCTAAATAAATTTATTAAAAAAACTAGATTCAAAGATCTTTCCAATGATATGAATTATGATACTAATCGATAATACTTATTATTTATAAAAATTACCGGCATTTGCTTCTCGGTAAGCAAAGCGACACTTATTTAAGAACGGAGGGAGTATATACATTTCCCATACTTTCTGAGTTAGTTTTACTTTTCAACGGTGAGTGAGATGTATGTATGCTTGTAATTATTAACATGTCTACGCTGCAGTATACGTGTTCTGGAAGTCATTGAAGTCATTGCCACAAGATAGTGAAATCTTTGCACTAGGGGAGTCATTGCCACAAGATAGTGAAATCTTTGCACTAGGGGCTGCGTTGTTCGCTGTTGGGATTCTCACAAACGTATTCAAGCTTCCTTGTATGTATGTAGCTATTAATCGGTATGGCCTCTCTACAACAACGTTTCATGCATAGACTCGATCTATATACCAATTAATAATGAATCACTATTGGTTTCCCAACACCAACAAGTTGCTTCTTCTCTGGATTTCCTCCTTGCGGTTTTCAGTAACCATACGGAGGAGGACGCAGAGGAAAACATAGAGACGGCGGCTAGCGTATTCCACAACCATCCTCCCACGTTAATTGTCAATAATAATAGATCTGGCTGGTGTGCAGACGATTTGGTAGGTACCACTATAGTATTTTTTTTTTCAATAAACTACTACTATTCTACACCTATGATTACAAAATAAGGACATCGCTTGCAGATGCCCGGGTTACAAGGTTATCAAGTAGCACCACAGTTCATGTTGCCACTGGAATTTTTGAAGAGCATTACTAATGATTTCTCCAAGGAACGAGAACTTGGCCGTGGCACATTTGGAACAGTATACAAGGCAAGTAAAAAAAATCACGTAAGGTTATATACATATATGTCTAACTACAACATTTTGTTTTATCATCAATGTAGTATTCATTTACATTATAATACCGTTTTAACTGTTACAGCTGCTGCCCTATTGATAAAATACATCCTTTATCGCAAAAATAAATCCCAATGCCTATTAATAGTTGAAAGAGAAATTTCGCAGTTCTATTGGATGAGGAACCTATAATATGTGAGCCATAAACCGGTTGTAACTTCAATCTTAAGGGTACAATAGTACTTTCACCATCTTAGGAGCTCCTTTTTTGCGGATGATGCGTCTTCTTGCTGCCAAGTGTGGCTCTCTGGGTGCGGCTCCCGCGCGGATGTTAGGGAGTCAGAATTTTGGTTAGGGGGTTATAAATTGTGTACAATATGAAAAGTACTAAAGTGCCCTTATTAAATAAAATTATTTGTTTTTTAATAATTAACGGCTGTAAATAGTTTTCAAGGCTGGAACTTCCCAAGTTCAGTAACTAAGCCCTAGTGAAAACATTTTTTCGAATGAACAAGCATATTTTATACAACACTACTACTATGCTTACAGTAGAAAATTAAATGTGTATGTCATCAAGGATTTGATTGGTGAAATGAGGGCACTGTGTCATCAAGGATTTGATTGGTGAAATGAGGGCACTGTTCGCCTAAACAGTCATTTGACCCATTTAAACACACGCAAACGCTAAATGGTGATATGCCATATTTCTGTTCAATTGGTTGTTTATCCCATTTAATTGCCTGTTTGACCTATTTGAATGTCCTCTTAGCCAGAATAATGATGAAACGGTAGGTGACCGATTGCTTATTCTTTAGTGTTTATAAAAGAAATAAAATGCATGAATAGGTCATCAACTTTGAAAATGCATTTTTTGTCTAAAAACTTGTCTAGGGGCGCATAAAGAGACCACACCCCTTCGTTTTATGTTTATATTTACGAAAAAACCCCTATATTTAGTTTCCGTATCCTCTCACTCCACAGGCAGCTCTGGCCGAGCGAACGGCAGCGGTGGCGGACGGACGGTGCCCGCACGCATGGTGGTCACGAGTAGGGGTGGCGCGGCGGACGCGGTGGCGGGCGCGAGCGGGGATGACGGGACGGTGGCGGGGATGGGCGCGAGAGGGTGCAGCGCAAGCGGGGCGCGCGGCGACCACTTTGGCACGTGATGGGCGCGAGCATTGGGCGGCGTGGAGACCGGAGGGTGGGCGCGAGTGGGGGCGGCGTGGCGGCCGCGGTGGCGGGTGCGAGGAGGGGGCTGTGCGGCGGCCGCGGTGGCGCGCGGCGGGCACGCGGCGGGAGCGCGCGGTGGCCGTGAGCGGGGACAGCGCAACGGCGGCAGTGTCGGGCGCGAGCGGGGGCACGCAGTGGCCGCGAGCGTGGACGACGCGATGGTGGTGGCGTAGGGCGTGAGTGGGCGCAGCGTCGCAGCCGGGTGGCGCACGGCGGGCGCGAGCGGTGGCCGCAAGCGGGGACGGCGCGACGGCGGCAGTGTCGAGCGTGAGCGGGCGCAGCGTCGCAGCCGCGAGCCGGGCGGTACGGCGACCGCGGTGGCGGGCGCGAGCGGGGGCGGCTGCGGTGGCGCACGCAAGCGGGAACAACGCGACGGCGGCGAGGGCGGGCGCAAGCGGGAACAGCGCGACGGCGGCGAGGGCGGGCGCGGCGCGGCGGCGGACCGTGGTGGCCATGGCGAGCCTGGGCGAGCTCACTCCCGCGGCCTCCCTCCTGTTCTCTGCGTGGGGCGGAGCAGGGCTCGGGCCGCCGCCCCTACCTCCCTCTCCGGCGGCGCAGTGGCCGGAGCAGGCTGGCACGTCCCCTGCTCCCTCCGCCGGCGAGCGGATACGGCGGCGCAGACGAGCAGGGTTTTTTCGGATACGGATGCAATAGGAAAACTAAATAAGGGGTTTTTGGCAAATATAGACATAAAACGAAGGGGTATGACCTCTTTATGTGCTCCTAGTCAAGTTTCTGGACAAAAAATACATTTTTAAAGTTGATGGCCTAAATCGACACATCCGCGCAAATTGATGGCCTATTGATGCATTTTACTCTTTACAAAACAAAAACAGTGCACGCAGGTATCACAGATTGTACTGCAACAAGGAAGTGGCAAGACAGGGCACAAGATGTTTCCTCCAGCCCATTTTGTGGTGGAGCGTGACCAGCAATCAGGGGAGGGTCGGTAGGAAGCACAAGGAAATTAGCAAAATTCCTTTATACTTCTGAGTGTTTTCTTCACTAAACAAATAGAAAACGGGAAATAAAGTTTAGACATATGTTAAGACCCTCGTAAGAAGGTAATACCTTATGTCCTATGCTTATGATTGTATTGCGGTGTGCTATATGCACATGTGAGATGATGGAGTGTTGCCTGATGAGGCTTTGTTTGATGTCTAAAGGATAACCTAGTCCAGGGACCTTGGTCTAGTCCAAGCCTCTTTCCAATGTGACTGCCGAGGCGCCGATTGCCATCCTGACTGTTGCTGCACCCCGGGCATCGCTGACAGGTTCGTATGGCAATGGACGACGAACGGGGACTACTCGAGCGCATCCGCCTATGGTGCCTTCTTCGCGGGAACGACCACACTCCTCGGCGCCAAGGAACTGTGGCGCACGAAGGCTCCTCCCAGGGTGAAATTCTTCTTTTGGCTTGCTCCCCATGGCCGCCTGTGGACAGCGGAAAGACGGGCGCGCCACGGCCTCTAGAAATCGGTGACTTGCGTGCTTTGCGGGCAATTGGACGAGACGCACGCCCACCTGCTCATTGCCTGCGTCTACACCCAAGAGGTTTGGTTTCTCCTGTTGAGCGTGGCTGGGTTGCAGCATCTCGCTCCGAATGAGGACGACAGCCTTGCAAACTGGTGGCTACGGACCAGGGGCTCCGTCCACGGCGCCATCTGCAGGGGCTTCGACACTATCGTGCTGCTAGTCACCTGGGAAGTTTGGAAGGAGCGGAACCATAGAACGTTTGATGCCATGACCGGATCGACGAGCATGCTGCTGGAACGCATCAAGGGTGAGATGGACTCCTGGATTGCCGCGGGCCACCGGGGGCTCTCAACACTCGCTGCCTTCGCCACCTAGAGTGCGCTTCATCTCGCCCTTACTCATAACGTGCCCTGTAACCAAACATCTATTTTCCCTTAAAGTAGTATGTGCAAATGCACGATTTCGAAAAAAAAGACTGTTGCTGCAACCAGCTTGTCTTCACTTGTAAGAATTCCCTTGTAAGAATGGCGTGTAAGTTCTTACAATAAGAATTACTAGCAATTCACGTGTAAGTTCAGCAGCAATTATCAACAAAACCTGGCACCTGCATGTTCCAGTAAGAATTGCTAGCCATTATATTCTAGACAGCTACTGTCACCTCTCTGTTTTCTAAAATCTGCATGTTCATGAAGGTAATATACTAGGACCCTTGGCAGCGCAATAAAATGAACATAATCAAATAGTCGAATTCTTCGGCCAAAGCATTGCATGGTCCATACTTCTAATTTGTCAAATTTAGATTTGAACACTATGCTATAATATTCTTGATTGTCCTATAAGTAAAGCATGGAGGTCATTTCTCGCCGCATTAAGATAGTAGTACAAGCAGAAGTTCAGGGATATGGGAACAGAAATTAATGAAGAGCACGACAGCTAGAATAACATGTTTGGAGTGAGAATTTTTATATTAATTAATTTGCTGATACTAAGCAGATTCATGTGAACTTATCTTTTAGTGATGCAATAAATGAATGCCAAATGCTAATAAGGGATGCTGATTAGGGTGAGCAAAATGGCAAAGAGATTGCTGTGAAACTTCTTCATCGACAAGACCACGAAGAGGAATTCAGGAAGGAGTTCGAGAACCTTAGGAGACTGAAGCATCCTAATATTGTACAACTACTTGGCTACTCCAATGAAATAAAGCGTGAATTTGTAGCGTATGAAGGAAGACATGTTTTTGCTGGTAACATCTATAGAGCTCTATGCTTTGAGTACATGCCCTATGGTAGTCTACAAGGGCACCTTCATGGTAAGATAACGGTCCTATATGTATGATATCTGACAATGTTGCACAGTACTACATTTTGTCCCACATCTCTGTTTGTTTACTTTTGTAGATGAATTTCACGGACTGGACTGGCAGACACGCTACAAAATTATTAAAGGGACTTGCGAGGGTTTAAAATACCTTCATGAGGGATTAGAGAGTCCTATGTGCCATTTAGACCTAAAACCTGGTAATATATTATTGGGCAACGACATGCTGCCAAAACTTGCTGAGTTTGGTTTATCGAAGCTCGTTTGCAACAACCACACTCAATCCACAAAAAGCTTTGTAGGAACAATGTAATTTAATGCCTCTCTGAATTCAATTTTTTGAACCAACTAATCCATGTTTCTTTTCAACATCCTTTCCTCTTCCATTTATAATGTCATGCAGTAAATATTGTCCTCCTGAATACATTGAGCAGAAGTACGTCTCCAATAAGTTTGACATATTCAGCTTAGGCGCTGTAATGATAGAGACAATTGCTGGGTCTGAAGGCTACCGAAGACAGCTGAAATGCTCTCCCAAGAATTTATTGATCATGTAAGTTAACTCCTTTATATCAAGATACCTTGATATATATATAAACAAACCTAGAGGAGTATTTCGTTATGCATGGCACATTTTGATATTACTAAATGGTATAGTTTCTTTGTGGGTCGATCTCGTAGGTACAAGAAAATTGGAGAAAAAGGCTACAAGCAACACAGGGATATAACTATAAGTCAATAATATATGAATGCCATCAAGTGAAGAGATGCATTGAAATAGCGTTAGATTGTGTCCTTCCTGACCGAAAGCATAGACCTAACATTGGGATATCACAAGCTGGCTGAACGAAACAGAACACAATGTTATAACAGCATTTAGACAAGGTAAGACATCACTGACACAAACTTTCCCGATTTCATTCCAACTGGAAATGTTTGGTGAATTCTATTTGGCCATATATGTGACATTATTCAGAAATATACCATGGAGGCTAATATATGTAAAGAAAATCAAGTGCACCTGGAAGAAGTTGATTCTTGCTCCAAACAAATAGTTACATATCGTTTATTCGTTTTCCTACTCCATTGCCTCCTAGCGGGGGTTCAATGCCCTTTTTGGGGCGCTATATGCTTGTGTCAAATTAAAACGATATGAATCATATGATACTTGATAAAGCTAAGTAAACTCATCACGTATGTATCTGATTTTCAGGGCAAACTCGCTAAATGGGGTTCGTCCAATGGTCACTGCAGGTGGGCCGGTCTCATTCATCCACCCGACGAACCCACCCTCCTGCTCTGTCCGCGGCGACTGGAGCCGTGAGCTGCGCGCGGCGGCGGCTGGAGGCGTGAGTGGCGGCGGGAGCGCCTGGCGGCATGAGCTGCGGCGGCTGCTGGTGGCTGGAGGTGTTTGCGACAGCGGCCTGCGCTTTGCTGCCTGCCACTGCAGATGATGACTGGTGTCCAGTTCAGGGGAGCAGCAGCGACGGGGGCGTGGTTCTCCCCACTCGTTGGCTGTCCGAATTGCCATGTCCAGATGGTTCGGTTCACAAGTAAGCAGCGGGATGGAGGTGCAAGTTCAGAGGCTGAAGTGGATTATGTTGTAGTAGCAGCTATCTGTCTAGGTGTAGCTATTGGTTGTGTTGCGAGGAATGTGAGCAAAATTTGGCAGTGGTGAATAGCGTGACCAATATTAGTGTACCTTTTGTTGGTCTTAGCTGATCCAAGTTATTGCAATGTGAATTGTTTTCAATATCAATTAATGGAATGTGAGATGCTGCAAAAAAATTGTCTCAAACTTTAGTTTCAAGTTTTCAGTTTCAGATACGAGTTCCTGAATTTTTTCAGTTTCAGTTTGTTGGGCTGTTGGCTACAGTTGTGCTTGCCGCTGCCAAACAGCTTGCTGTGCACCAACCAGCCTAGCTAGATGGTTTTGCAACACACGCCAGCAGCCGCAGCTAGCGTTCAGGAAGTTCAAAATTAATACTTGACCAAGAAGGGGCTCCGGTCGCTGATCGTCTTGACGGTATGGGAAATATGACGGGAAATTGTGCAAGGGATTGTGGAGTCCATCTATGGTCAGACAAATGAGTGGGCATCTGCAGGTAACAAAGACATTCAGGTGCTGATCCCAGAGCAAGAGAATGATGCTGCAATCCAGCAGCAAATGCAATCACAAATGGAACTTGTCGATTACCAAATGCATTCATGTGAGTTAGGGGTGCTATAACACATCAAAAAAAAAAAAAAGAAAGGGAAAGGTTAGAAGGCCTAAGGCCCAGCCAGCCCACCATCCCCTAAGCCCAGGTCGTCCCTCCCCATTTATTTCTGCAGAGAGCCCCTCCCCTCTCACAACCATCTTTTCCCCTTCTCTCTTTTACATGAGCTGCTTCCCCTCCACCATGGCAGCACCTGGTTCCTTCTAATCTCCCTCTCCAAAGGTGCAAGGAACTTAAGGACGCATAGCAAACGAATTGAAGGCGACGAGAGGATCAAGGGGAGGTGCTAGATCGGTGGTTTCCCCGTCTTCTTCTTGCTGTTCTTCAAGAGGAAACCCTAGGTGAGTTTGATCCTCTCCAATAGCACTTGATTCAAGGTGGATATGGTGTGGTAGATCATGGTAGGAAAGGATTAAGGGTGAAGTTTAGTTGGTAGACCTCGAATCCATGTTTTTTTGGAGTTTTCAGATTGGGCAGTTTATGTTGTTTGACAGTTTTGGATAACTTAGAGGCCGAATTAGGTTTTATATTGAACTAACAAGTTGTATAGCACTCAGAGACCTTTCCACGAAGTCTAGGTTCAAGATTTTAGGACAAATGGTTTAGGAGATATGAATTTTTTTTAAATCTACTATCCAAGTCTGTCGAAAATTCAGAATAGTTTATTATCTTATCTGTTTTGACCATTTTGATGGACGAATCTGAACATATGATCTGAACAGAAGTTGTAGTGTTTTTCTTGAGCTTTCCAGATTGGTAAGGATTATATTTTTTGGTTGAGTATAACTACAGTTATGAAATTTTGAAGATGGCTGTCCTGTTTTGCTGACATATTACAGTTTCAGACTCGACCTTTAATTTTGGGTGTTGATTTAGGAGTTCACCTAGGCCGAGTTGGTCTAGTAAGATGTGAAGGTTTTTATAGAACTTCTTATGGTCTTTCCATTGAATACTTAAACTCTGATTTCTATTAAATGGTTTGAGAGAGAGAGAGAAAATTTTGAAGCCAGCCAACTTATCTTGCCATGACAGTTTTTCAGTGCCACTTTGTCAGCTGTTTTAGAGCTAGTAGATATGAGAAGTAATTGTGTATGTATACTAGAATTGTAGGTTTTCCATGTAGATGCTTACAGTGTGCTTACTTGATGGCCTATCTCTTTTTAGTTTTAAGCTATGAAAAAGAGAAGCAGCACTGCTGCTGTTTAAAAATGTCTTTGGAGGGTTGAAGTGTAGAAGCTTATTATTCTTAGCTCATACATGTTTGATTGTGTGTATACACTAAGTTATATGTTGTGAAACAGGTGGTGGCACTTTGGATCATCACTAGCGCTTTGATCTTGTTCGGTAAAGAAGGCAAGTAAACATGGCGATATGGTCCACATGCTTTAGCTTTGTTGTTTGAATTGCCTTCACTTAATTTCAGCAACTCACATTGGATATATAATCTAAAATTCGGAGTTGATTTGAAGTAGATGAATTCCCATCTTGTGGCTCTATGGTTGAGTTATGAAGTAAATGATTTATACACCATGCAACATTTGCATTTGCACTCTTTTCGTTGATATGCATTTGAAGAAACCGTAGCCAAATTGGTACGATAAGTACCGATACAGCAACGCACACTGAAAAGCAATGTGGTTGCAGCTCTCACTCCCTCTTCTTGGGATGTATGGGTAGAAGTGAAGTCATGCATTGCATTGCATATTCACTTTTGCATTGCATCATTTGCAGCTATATATATATTGAAGTTACTTAACGTTTCTTTGGAGCAAATATACATTGGTATACATATTATATTGATGTATCTTCTACTATGCTATTTAAATGTGATGTTTAGCCATATTGTGATTTAAATAACTTAGTTAAAGCGGTTTGCTTGCTGAGGTTTTTTTTATAAACCTCACACGTTTTTCACTACAGGTGTTTAAACTTGAAAGATGTATGCTTAGGATGGGAGTAGCAGCACGTGTGCATGTCGCTTTTGAGCTGTAATATAACTTTGGGGATACATGTGTTGTAATAATCATAGCTTTTAACCATAGTTTAGTTAGTTTATCTTTTTATTATATAATGGGTCATGTATGGTTTGCTAAGTTGTAATAGACCAACGGTTTATAAGGTTTATTTATCGTTAACCTTTATATGTAATGATGCTTCCGCGTACTCCGTCGTATTGGTCTTATATTGTAATGAAGTGTGGTAATTCTCTAAAAAAGTTTATTGTCTTTTTCTTCTGGGGTACTGTTCTTATCAATGAAAGCTGGTAACTGATCTTTCGGAAAAAAAATAATACTTGACAAGAGCATTGCAGGGATCGAGAGAGAGAAGAACCGGAGAAGGACGGGGCGGCCTCAGCTGCTCGCCTTATCCTCTTGTACAGGGCAATACGGGCCGATACGTTAATACGGCGCCTGCAGGTGGGCCTAACTACGGGTCAGATGTACAAAAGGATAAAGATGAAGGAGAAGCAGAATAGTAATGGCAAATCTCCAATAATGTGAATTGTAATGGTAAATTTTAAATGTTTGAAAATTGCATAGGCAAGAATCCAAATGGCTGATGCACCCACCGGCCTCTAGGCTACACATAACTCTCTACTTTGTATATCTACTAAAATATGATCATGCGTTGCAATAGAAAAAATATCAAACATTAATAGAAAACGATATGAATGCACTATTGTATAGAAAATCACTTCAGAGATGGCTGGGAAGCCTATGATTTTCCACCTCTACAAATTGTATCTATGATTTGTAGGTTCTTCGTCTGTCTTTATATATCAGCTTTCTAGAGGCGGCTGGGAACAGGAGCTGTCTCTAGAAATCAATTAGTAGAGGTAGCTATTTCGAGCTGTCTCTACAAATTGTTGTCCAAAAAAAATCCAGGCCCTAAATAGCATTTTTTTTAATCTGAGGATACTCCACTAGGTAGAGCCACACACATGTCGTCAAAGGCACACGATTTAGACAGGGCTAGAAATTGAGCCACCTCTATTTAAAAAAGCTCTTGTTGCTCAAAAATCATTTTTGTAGTAGTGATGATACATATCTATTTATGATTTATCATTTTTATTATTTTTTCTTCAAATTAATTTTTTTTATGTAAGATCATGACATTCATAATATAATTAAGTTAATATTTACAATAATATGACAACATCATATTAAGCCTATATTGAAGTAAAGTACAACATTGATAGAATTTTTTCTTTCTTTCCAAAACAAAAGGTAGACACAATTGTAATTTTAATTTTCATACTATCCAGTGTTGCAACAATTAAATATCGAGTTTAGTGACATTCTTTGAGGATCCATCAAAATTTGTATTCCAATATTTGATTAAAATCGACAAGAAGTAAGTTACCATGTCAAGGATTGGTTTGTGCGCCAATGATTATTATGGAGACCTTTCTTGATTTTTCATATGAAAGCTCTCATCAAAGATTGGAGAGCTACATTTATTTATACTGGATTAGGCAACAAATTAGTTAGGATTTTGGTTCATGATTTAATTGGTCATACAATTTAGTCATGATTTAATTAGACAACAATCTGCTCAAGATTTAATTAGTCAAGATTTACAATGATGCAGATTTTAGCAAGAATAAATTTTATTTACAATAAAAAGCAATTTAGTAGTGAAAATGTTTCTTTTCTAGAGAAAATCGATGTGAATATAGGTTCTTAATTGTTATTGATGATATACGGGACATACCATCATGGGGAATGATTAAATGTGCTTTGGTGGACAATGGTTGTGCAAGTATAATAATCACAACCTCTAGTGTACTTGGTGTCACAAAATCGAGTGGTGAAGTTCTCAAGCTATTGTCAGTTTCTACCAAGAAAATATTCTATGCCACAGTATGTGGTCATAAGGCCAGTCTTAATGCAAGTTTTATAAAGTTTTATAGGCATTAAATATGCTGACATGACACTGTGTTAATTAATAGAGAGATGATGAGAGTTTCATAGGAATAGAGAGTTTTGTGGAGATGAAACTCTTCAGCACCATGTCCAAAATATATGAGTATGTTGGAAGCTAGGTCATAAAATTCTCACTGAGACTGGCCTAAAAACACAATTAATTTTGATCGACTCGAAGCAGGATCTCATGAGATGGGCCATTGGATGAAGGAAATGTTGGAGTTCGTCGCGATTAGCTTTTTGTGAGACTACTACTCTCAATACGCCAGCATTGAGGCTGTCCTGAAGGAAGGGAAGCTCATCGCGACGAATTCCAACATTTCCTTGAGAACAAGAGGTATAATATGCATGTCGAGCGATATTTTAAGTTGCCTCCAATTTTTCTGACAATTGTTCAATAAAAGCATACTTATTATTTGTGTATTTTTAGTACACGTGTTTAAGTGGACATGATTAGAAGTAGCCTATGTACTCCTACAGTTTCAAAATGTAGTTTTGTCATGAGTCAAGTTTTCTAATGTTCATCAGGTTTATAGAAAGATGGCCAAAATTTAATAACAAAGATCAAATTATTTGGTTTAATTCACCACGTGTTAAGAGTGGATGGTTACATGTAGACTAAAATATATTTACTAACCAAAGAACGTAGAAGCATAAACACCCCTAGAAAAAATACACAAGCAAGAATCATATCGAGTCACAATATTTTTTGACGAGGTTCGCTGATGTGACGAGCGCTCCTCCCCATAAAACAGCAGTAGCTACACCAGCACATGGACGCTCAAGCGGATTTGTTGACATCAGGTCATCTCATGGTTAGACACAGAGATTGCCTCATGTTTATAGCGTGCATGAATTCTGCGAACAGGTGGAACTTTCTTAAAGAGAACTCTTTTCTTGAGAGAACTCGAATGTCTTAAAGGATTGCACATACATTCATCCAGATTAAGAGTTTCACACCTGAATTTTCAGCTGCACTAATAATTCTTCTAAGCAAAAAACATTGAAACGAGAACGGAAGGAAAAAGTCATTAAATCCCTACTAAAATTTAAGTGGCAGACACTTGCCACATCTGAATTTTGTTTTTTTTCCCTTTACATGCAAGCTATTTACTCCATCTGTTCAAAATTATTTATCATTTTGAAATATATTATATATATAGTTTTTAGTATCTTGCCATATGTGCATAATAAAAACTACATAATCCATTCATCTCAATAATCATGTAAGATGCAGTAATAGAACTGTGAACTGCGAAGAACAGTTCAAGGAAAGCATATAGCGAGACCAACAGTCAAAACATGAGACCTGAAATCTCTCAAATGGGAGCCCATACATCTGATCAACCAAACTATTAAGTCACAGAAGGATAACACAGTTTACGACTCAAGATTCTGTCACGAACTATTACCAAACTACTTTTAAACAAGGGCCAGGTGTTCCGCAAAACTGATGCTCCACAAAAGCACAACTTCTCAGTACTTGATCGGGGCAAGAATCTCCAGCTGTGATCCCAGCTTCTCCTCAGCTGTCTTCTCAGCCTTGACGCGCAGCTTAGCGAGTTGCTTCCTCCTCTCATAGGCAACCTTGGCCTTCTCCTTCCTCTTCTCCTCAAGCTCCTGGCAGAGCAAAAAAAAGGGCAGTGAGTCAGATACCAGAACACAATAGGATAAATTCAAATGTAAAGAACAGAGCCATAAACAACAGCAACTCAAACTGCCACTTCGACGCGCTCGCACGAACAGAGTCCTTCTAATTGCAATGTAATGGGCCTCAGAGATCTTGGTGGTTAAGATCATCAAATGGGAACACCCATCAAGAGTAGCAAATATTTTGATCACATCATAGGCACATCACAATAATAAACAAATAATTCATTATATGATCCAAAAATGTTAGATGCAAAGAGAAGATGCAACACCATACAGAATCATACATTATGACCTGAAAATGTTACATTCTCATAACAAATATATTGCATCAAATAATCAACCACGATGGCAAAAACATCAGCAAAAGCATTAGATTGCCAGACCAAAAAGGAAAGTATGTTCTGATGTGCATGATTTTGTCAGAAGTAGCTGGTTGTTGAATCATATTATAAAATCAATCCGATTCATTTTCTTCATCCAGAATCATGCACATTTCAGCATAATGTCTCTCCCAACATGTAAAAGGCTATTCTAGCAATAATAATTCAGCAACAAAAAGTGAAGAATTCACAGTAATAGAAGATGCCCAGCACAGAGCAAACTAGATAAACAACTTCTAGTAATAATGCCTGAATCACCAAGCTATTCATAACATTCTCTACACAAATAGATGAGAAGTGCAGACAATTCATTACCATTTGGGATCATCACTATACTAACCCACTCAAACTAGCAACAAGCTGCAAAACGATGACACAAAGGAGCAACAACATAAGAGGGGTGAAACGCTTACCCTGATGGTGTCATGGTAGTTCCATCCGACCTCCTTAGAGAGCTCGCCGAGGAGGCAGTACTTGTGCCCAGGCTGCAGCCTCAAAACCCTACGAACGAACCACAACAACAGAGTACCATCAGAAACGAACAAACATCACTTCACAGGATAAATCAGCCAGCAATCAGACAAATCTCGAACACATACTTGAGAGCGTCAGGGATGACGACGCGCTTGGTCTTGTCGTACGGCGGCGGGACGCCCTCGTACGTCTTGAGCCTCGCCAGCGCCGCCTCTCCCCTCTTGGTCTTGTGCGGAATCATCCTGCAAGCACAACCACCGGCAGTCAGAACACACAATAAATAAATTTCACACAAAGAACGTACATCGCAAACCAAAATGGGAAGGAAAAAACAGAGGAGAAGCACATACCCGCGAATTGTACGCCAGAGGATCTTGGCCGGGGCGCGGAAGTGGATGGGCCCGTGGGACGGCTTGGTGTTCATCCGCTTGCGGAGGAAGCGGAGGTACTTCATCTTCTGGCGGACGAGGCCGCCGGACATGCAGATCTCCTCGCAGCGGACGACCACCACCTTCTGCCCATTGAGCAGCTCCTTGGCGATGATGGATGAGAGGCGGCCAAGCATATGGTGGCGCGCGTCCACCACGATGCGCTTCGCGCACACGCCGGAGCCGGAAACCATCGCTCCCTTACCTCTGAGGCGGCGGCGGAGGCGGCGCTAGGGTTAGGAGTGGCTGGGAGAGGAGGCGGAGAGAGGGTTCCTTATTTATTCAGGCTTTGTTCGATTGGGCCTTCCTGGCCGGGCCGGGTTTGTGGCCTGATCCACGAAGATGACCTCTCCAGCCCATGCAAAAAAACACGTGGGTCGCGGCTGCTACCCGGCCGGGCCTATTCCTATTTCTCAAGAAACCCTGTTGTCACCTCGTCGGCGCAGTTCAGAATGCCAGAAAAAATAATTTAAAAAAGTTATAAATTTTTTAACTGAAAAAATATTATTTCAGTTCATATTTTTAAAAGTAATTATCTATGTTTTTTGAGTTGAGAACCATAATATAATATGGACCATGATTTAGGAAACTCGTAAAATTCGGCATCGTGAGGCCGTCTAAAACTGCCTTCTCGCTCGATAGTCGTGATGACACAAACTCTTGACAGTTCAAAGAGTCGTCTACATAGGTCACTGTCGAGACGTCCCGTGAAGAAGACAACGTTGCTACAAAATTAATTGCTATTAATATGATATCATAGCAATGGAACATATTTTTTATTTGCAATTTTACGTGCATACCTCCATAGCTAAGCTAGACATTATTGCTGAGGAAACGTTTCTTCCGCACGACGGATTGCACAATGATACATGTTGCGGACTGCAAGGATTTGTCTTGTTTTGTATCCTCTGTTTTATATTTGGTCTAATTTGCCAAAGGGTCTCTAGCCTAGTGGTCAGTAAAGATGGGCAACGGGCCGGTCTGGCCCGGAACGGCCAGATAGCCTACGGGCCAAAAAGGCACGCTAGCCCTGCGGGCCGTGCCACGGCCTGCGGCCCTGGCCTTCGGCCCAGGCACGGCACGGTGGGCCTATTTTCATGCCGGGCCGGCCCGTTAGGCATGGTAATTTTGACGGGCCATGCCGGCCCGAGGCCCACCAGATGCCAGCTGAGCAGAGTCCTCTCAAAAAAAGTGCCAGCAGAGAGATGGGGAGGGGGACGCAGCCATAGGAGATCTCCAGTATCCAGGCACACAGGTGGGGAAGCCGGCGCCGGCGCTAGGGAGCGGGCGGCGAGGAAGAGGGCGGTGGAGGCGGCGAGCTCGCTAGGGCACCGGGGAGGAAGGCGGAGGCTGCGGGTAGCTTGCTGGGGCGGTGAGGAAGGGGCGGCGCAGGATGAAGCAGCCTACCCCGCTCGACGGCGGCGGCGCTGCGTGCCTGCCTCGGCCGGTCCCGGTCGGGTGGAGTCATGGGGAGGGGGAAAAAAGAATTAGGGTTAGGTAGTTAGCAGGCCTGGATGTTGGGCTAGTGGGCTCTTTTGCCTAGTGAAGTTCGTGGGTTGTTAGTAGGTTAGGTTGTGAGGATTACCACCGGGCCGCCAGCGGGCCTGTTTAAATTAGCGGGCCGTGTCGTGCCCGCCCGCGGGCCTGGAGTCAGGCCTAGGCACGGCCTGTTACAAGGGCCGGGCCGGCCCGGGCCCGTTGCACAACGGGCCGTGCCGTGCTTGGGCGGGGCCAAAAACACGGGCCTCGTGCCGGGCCAACGGGGCCCAGGCTACATGCCCAACTTTAATGGTTAGAGCACTTGAGGAGCACCCAGCAGATCTGGGTTCGACTCTTCGTGAGAGCGAATTAAAAAAGGTCTAAAAAAATAAAAAAAAATAGGTGGGGGTTTCCCCTATTGACTTCGGTAAAAAAATATTTGCTCTAATTTTAAATTTTAGGGGATCATATAGGATTCAAATAATTCCAAACAAGGAATAAAAAGGTGGAGCATGAATTTAGGGGGAAAACTTAAACAGACTATATATATTTATATATATTTTTTAGATAAAACTAGATTTCTAACATTAAATCCAAAAAGAAGGATACGTTTCTTGAAAAATCATTTCTACAGCTTTTTATAAAGTCCAAATGACCTTCCTGACCTTGCGAAAGTCCCATTTACCACCCACGTGATTGATGTTGTGCCTCATAAGACGAATGGCGTGGCGCCGTGTCATCGAAAACCGGTTTCAAATTTTCAATAGTCTAAGAGACGCAAATGTCTAGTTTTCTAGTTGGAGGGTAAATGAAATGGTTTCAATGGTCTGAGGTAAATACTTGGCAGTTTGTCTGTCCACTCCAGGAGTAAAAAGACAAATGGGGGCACACGTTCTGTTTGGGGGAAATCCTTTTGATGTTAGAAATGATACGTGTTTGAATAAAGTCCAAAATTATTGGTACAATGGAGAAAAAGAAATAAAACCCCCCAGTTCGACGACCAGAACTAGTACAGTGCCACAGCTCTTTTTGGGGGAAACACGGATTCGGCTGAGACTGTACAGGTAACTTGTTCAAACTTCACCTAGAGAGAGAAATGTCGCAGCTTAACAAACGTAGAAACAAACTTAAGATACTTGGCAGTTGAATATTCAGATTAGGCAGAATAATAAATAGTTCAAATATCACAATATCACAAACCAGGCATAGCCCGAGGGCAACAAATTCTTACACAAGTTTTCCTAGCTC
Source organism: Bothriochloa decipiens (assembly GCA_023333625.1). Classification (NCBI taxonomy): domain Eukaryota; kingdom Viridiplantae; phylum Streptophyta; class Magnoliopsida; order Poales; family Poaceae; genus Bothriochloa; species Bothriochloa decipiens. Next base: position 5,092,328 of record CM041639.1, on the reverse strand, counting down.
AAAATGCATGTCTGAGGAATGAGGCAAATACAGTCTGCTGTCTCAAACTGAAAATATAACCGTTTCAACCAAATCGGCACACTGCCCCAAATTGGATGGGAGTCTCTCAGTTTAGGGGGACTGACTTCCTCTCGGTGAGCCACGGCGCTCGTCATCGCCGTTGGGGCTTGGGCACCGGTCATCCCTAGGGCTCGGGCTGCGCCCATTGGCTGCAGGGCTACGGTAGCCGTCAGACGGGCTCCGACTCCTCTTACTGTTCTCCCTGGCCCCAGGGCTGTCTTCACGGTCTGAGCCGTTGCGTGCACCATTATCCTTTGGTGGTGGGCTCACATCACCCCTTGGGCTGGGGTTTCTTGGGCTCCTACTGCCATCAGGTGTGCGGCTGCGCTCCTTTTCCTTTGCAGGTGACACAGAACGCCTGGGGCTTGGGCTCCTGCTGTAGCTAAGACTCCTTGATCTCCTCTCGTTGCGTTCACGGCGTCCACCCCTGGGAGATCCAGATGGGGATCTGGATCGGCTGAGTATAACAAAAGGATTGTTAACACAAGATGGTTGACAAAGAAAATGCAAAGAATAAAAAGCAACTAACACAATTGAAATAGACAGGACAAATAACACATTGGTTTCCTTTCCTCAGCATACCTATAGCTACGGCTTCTGCTGTAGCTCCGGCTGCGGCCCCGTCCACGGCGTGGGGATGGAGACCGTGAATAGCTTCTCTCACGCCTAAACACATTAAGCAAGCAAACATTTTAGTGAAATCATTCAATGATACTCTAAAATATGCAGTGATTAAGTGCCATATCTCAGTGGAATGTAGATGATGGGCTTATCAATAAACACCTGAGATTCCTTGGACTGTTCTGGCAGTTTCTTTCTATATGGCCCCTTTCACCACAGCGGTAGCATTTGTTCTTCCAGTCACCAGCCTTGCAGTCTCTTGCCCAGTGGCCATCAATTCCACAGTTAAAACAACGACCTGTCCCTGGTGGAGGCCCTCTTCCCATGTATTCACGTGAACCAGCAGAACCACGAGGAACCTGAAACACAAGTTATTTTGGAAAACCTTATAAGTTCAATATCCATATGCTCATTTCAGCAGAAGCTTGATAAACAGAGATTTTGATATCACACTAACTTACCCCTTTAGCAAATTCAACAATAATGTGGCTTCCATCAAGTTCCCTGCCATCTAGGTTGTACTGCGCATCATCAGCATCTTGGGGGTCGCTAAATTCCTGTTTTGCAATTAACCAAGGAACAAAATAAAGAAGACAAAAGTGTAAAATAAATGTGTTTCTTTCAATTTCCATAAGATGACTAAGCTAACAGTTGCAGAATTGAACTGAGGGTAGTAAAGAACACATACAATGAATGCATAGTCACGCTTCAACTCCACTTCACGTATTCTGCGCAAATGGTTTCCACAAACAGTAAGCTGACATGAGTCAAGTACTCAAATGCATCATCAACTTGCAACTTCATCTACAACAGTCAATAAGATTACACCAAGGGCGCCCTTCACCAAAGTCCTCCACAAATTTCGGAACAATGGCCACCAAATTCCACCAAGGGCACCCTTCCACCACAGACCTCCATGGTTGTGTAAAAAACCGACAACCTTCAACAAGATCATTCAAGTCAAACAGGCCCGGAGGTCAAACACCTATGTTGTGCTTAGTGATGTAACAGAGCATACACCAAGAGAGAAAAAAGACTTGTACAACCCATCCACAAAAACCTCAGAATGACTTCAAGCATCACGAAACCCAATGCCTTCATAATAAACCAAACAATATGAACAAAATAGGAAGGACCCAGCTTTGCTAGTGTATTTTAGCTGGATTGATGTGTAGCTGGGTACCACAAAATTTAACCACACAGTGTGAGCATCAACTGGTCGTGATATATGTACTAGGACTGAACTGGTGTCTGACCCTCATAAACAAAGGGTAACACACTCTGAACTTCTGAATAACTCCCTGTGCAGATAGCCAGAAAGACCGGTTCTTACCTTCCATATTTGCTGAAAAGATATTCTAGGTCGCGGGAACGGGTGCGGGGGGCCAATCTTCCAACATACAAGCGTGTATTGCCATAGCGATCGTCATAGCGAGGCATGTCTCCTGAACAAACGAGAGTATTCCATCAGTATTTGTTTATAATGAAAAGGTACAAAATCTGGCTTAAGTGCACACGGTATGATTGAAATCCTATAGCTAAGAGAGTAAATAGAGTACGAACATATATCAGAACCCTCTAAATAATTAGACAAGCCAACTAGAAAAGTGAACCCAGGCTCAATCTACACAACTAACAGCTATATAGCAGTTGGAAGTTGGAACATCATAGCAATTACATCATCTAACATCGCAAGCTGTATAAGAAACTGAAGCCACCTCGCACCATGTATATCAGATACAAAGCTAGCTAGCAGACAGGAATCAGTCTGTGAACCAGTCAACGCTATGATTGTTATTCGAGCTGTAAACACCCCTAATCGCTGAGGACCTGAGGTAGTAAATAAATCTGAGATCCACGCGAGAAATCGTCCCAAAGCAAAACCCCCTAAACAACACGCCGGACAGGCGAATCAGTAGCTCCGCAGCAAAGAAGCTGGAACCTGCCGCGCGGAATTACCACAGACAACCAGAACGGAGCGGGAACTTACAAATTCCTCAAACCCACGCGGGGCCGCCCAGGAAATCAGATACTCCAGCACGCAGCAAACGATTTTAAAGAAGGAAGGATTCCTGGGCTCGCTAACAGAGCGGAGATCCAGCGGAACACGAAGAGCAAGCTGCCGAAGCAAAGCCACGGGGTCCTCACCAGCTAAAAGAAAAAAACAACCAACGGGACGACGGCGGGGGAAACTAGTAGCACAACTTCAGGAGAAAGAGACGGGGCGGCGGAGGCGCACGGTGTACCTGGATCTGGATCGCGGTCGGCGCTCCCGGCGGCGGCGGCGCGGAGGGGAAGAAGGATTTGGCGAGAGGGCGTGCGAGGAGCGGGTGGGGAGAAGATATGGTTGGTCTGGTCTCACTCCAACTCGCCTGCTGGCGGCTGGTGCTGACTAGGCCAGGCAGGCCCAGGCCTTCCATTCCGGCCCGTGGGCCGAGACGCGGCACAGGCCCACCAGCCGTTCCATCTCGGCCCATCTCGGTCCTCCACGACACGTTTCCAGCTCCACCGCTTCCGGCTTCAGTTTCTCCGAGGCTCTAGAGTAGAAGTAGAAGAATTCAGACCCGCCCCCAAGTCCACCACATCCGTTCGCTCCCCTCCTCTCGCGCGCCGCCGCCGGCTCTCCTCTCCAGCGCGCCGGCATCGCCCAGATCCAGGTACACATCCTCCCCGCTCCCCTCTCTCGTCTCCTGCCGGCGAGCGCGCGTGCGCCGTACCGCTCGCTCCCTACGGCGGCTGCGTCCCGTGGGGCCGCGAATCGGGGCGTCCCTTCGTTCGTTCGGTTCCGGCTTGCTGCGCTGCGTGGCGGCGGTCTAGTGCCCGTTGGTGTTTGATTTCTAGAAGCGATTCTAGGGTCTAGATGAACCCCCGCACGCAGTTTGACGCGGGGATTTGTGAGCCTTTGGCACGCCTGCCCGATCTACAACCGCTAGGTTTTTCGAGGGTCGCCTAGGGTTTTATTGGGGGATTGGTATATTCTCGGCCGGGTGAGGTGGAGTGTATCTAGTGCGGATTTTGGTTTCTGTCACCTCGACTGTCGCTATGTATCACTGTTGGGGAATTAGGACAGCAACAGAGACAGTCTAAACAACGAGGACATTATTTTGGTTAAGGGCTAGTATAGTTGAGCCCAAATCTGTGGCGATTAATTCTATCCTAGGGAGATACGCTACTGTTAACACAGAAATTCATGTATGGTTGCTCTCATAATTGATGAGCGCCAACCAGCCTTGGACATGGATGGGGGCAGTCCAAGTTGCAATTTCTGATGCCCTCTTTGTTGACACTCTGTTACTCAAGGGGAAGTTCGGTGGGGGGTTTCTAGTGTGCTGAAATTTAGTTTCTGTTACCTTGAATTGCATAGTGTTGTGACAGTATCGCAGTTGGCAACTAGAGAAAATTGATTTCGCAATGAAATCGCGAGGCTTTAGACCCTTGTCTAGTGAAGGGTAAATACAGTTGAGTCCAAACCCTTGAGGGTTGGGGATCAATTCTAGCGGATGGTACTGTTAGCAAAGCAATTTAATAGAGTGGATCTCATGATTCATGACCAGCAACCGATCTTATTAGTTTGGTTGCTAGCAGTCGCTGTTTTGTCGATATTCTGATGTGATATGAGGTGGCATGATATATGCGCTGCCATCAGAGATTGTACAAGGCGACAGTGGAAATCTTATGGTCAAGCACCTACCGTTCATATAGGGCTCTGATAGAGTTGTTTGTACTTCCACCACTTGCTATCGCTCGACTGCATTGTTAATTCAATTTGTTGTAGTTGTGTAGCAGTGTTCTGTCACTTTATTAATATTCATTATGTTCTTGATGAAAGAACTGATAAGTATTTTTTGCTTGTGGGCAGGAGATATGCCTCGCTATGATGACCGCTATGGAGGCACGCGCTTGTATGTTGGCAGATTGGCCCCCCGTACTCGCTCCCGTGATTTAGAACATGTGTTCGGTAGATATGGAAGGTAAGAACAGTACTATGGTCACTCAGAGGTCACCCGGAGTATCCAGAAGTATAAGGATGTTTGCAATGCTTTACTTTTGTCCAAAAATTGTGATAATTTGTATAATAGTAAACACAAGTTTTATGCTTTGAACCTATAGCTTATCTTGGGAAATCGAGTCAGGATTCTTGGTTTCTGTGAAACATTTGGGCTGTCATTATGTCTGATCTGTAGAATGTGCTAGTGAGGGTGTTCTGCTCTTTTAATAGGTAGTTGATATCAGGTTTCTGGTAAAGTGAATAACCTACTTGTTCAGTTAGTAAACAGTGATTGATCTGAACTGGTGGAGCTGCAGATAGGAGAGCCTAATAAGCTAGGGGCCATGTTACCCTTGTCATAGGCATAGGAGTTGCTGGGTTCAGTGATACTATTGAGTCTCTTCAAGTTAATTGCGGTTGAGTCCCTCTCCAAACCGTTGTCTTTGGTAGTTTCTGATACTTACATAATGTAGAAGTTTGCCCCTCAGAAATTGAGTGTTTGACTTGAATGATCTTGTTGAAGGTTTTTCGGTTTTTACCGGGAGGTCTTTGGTGGAAGGGTGCCCTTGGTGGACTTGGTGACCATTTGGTGAAGGGTGCCCTTGGTGTAATGTTATTGACTGTTGTAGTGGAAGTTCCAAGTTGGTGATGCATTTGAGTACTTGACTCATGACGGCTTACTGTTTGTGGCAACCCTTTGCGCAGAATACGAGAAGTGGAGTTGAAGCGCGACTATGCATTTATTGTATGTTAATTTTACCTCCCCCAATTTAATTCCGTAGCCATTTAATTTTTCTGTGTTAGCATCCTTGTTATTGTGTGGGAAATATATATATATATATATATATATATATTAAAATTCATGGTTTCGTCTGTTTTGCTCTTGTCTAAATTACCATACAGGAGTTCAGTGATCATCGTGATGCTGATGAGGCTCGATACCAACTAGATGGCAGGGATCTTGATGGGAGTCGCATTGTTGTTGAGTTTGCTAAAGGGGTAAGTTGCCTCTTCAATTACATGATTTCTAATTGAACTGATTGTAATTCTTATCTTCCTTTTTTTACTGCTCAAATTATCATGTTTATTTTGATATCGGATTTGCTTATGATCTTGTGTGTAATTTGTGCTTGCAGGTCCCACGTGGTCCAGGTGGCTCACGTGAATATATGGGAAGAGGCCCTCCACCAGGTACAGGTCGTTGTTTCAACTGTGGAATTGATGGTCACTGGGCAAGAGACTGTAAGGCTGGTGACTGGAAAAACAAATGCTACCGTTGCGGAGAAAGAGGGCATATAGAAAGAAATTGCCAGAACAGTCCTAGGAGTGTCAGGTGCTTATACTGATGATATGCTTGCCCTCCAGCCAAATGCTATCAGACATAAATTATTGTATCGTAGCCTTTCTTTGACAGTATTACTTGAAAATCATCTCTGAATCTGTATGTTTCAGGCGTGAAAGAAGTTACTCAAGGTCCCCATCTCCACGCCGTGGAAGGGGCCGCAGTCCAAGCTATAGTAGGAGCCCTAGCCGGAGCCGGAGCTATAGGTATTAATGTTTTTTCCTTGAGCAGTTGAGCTGTTTGTTTGTATTGGTTATTTCTTTTTTGTTTCTCTGGTATCTGGTTTTTGTTATATATGGCTTGTTTTAATATTCCCTTTTTATTTTCTGCAGCCGATCGAGATCCCTGTCTGGATCTCCTAGGGGAGGTCGCCGTGACCGCGAGAGATCAAGGAGTCTTAGCTATAGCAGGAGTCCCATGCGATCTGCATCGCCACCTCCAAAGGAAAAGGAGCGCAGCCCCACACCTGATGGAAGCAGGAGCCCGAGGAGTCGCAGCCCCCAGGATCAGGGGATGAGCCCACCACCAAAGGATAATGGAGAAGGCAATGGTTCAGACCGTGGTGACAGCCCCAGAGGGAGGGAAGACAGCAGGAGCCACAGCCGCAGCCCATCCGGTGGTAACCACAGCCCTGCAGCTAATGGGCGGAGCCCGAGTCCTAGAGGTGACCGTAGCCCAAGCCCCAGGGCTGACCGTAGCCCGAGCCCCAAGGGCAATGGTAACAACGATGATGATGATGCTGCCCGCGGTGGCTCCCCAGCCGGAAGCAAGTCACCCTGAATGCTGCCTGTCACAGTTTGTGGTGCTTTTGGATGCAACAATGGGCAGACTGTCGTCATAGCTATTTTTACTACCATATATCAAAGACATGATAGCTGCATCTTTTTCCTGTCTGAAAAACGTGGACTTATTTTGCTTGTGTTGAGATAGCACTCTTAATTCTTCTCATGGATATGATATGATGCCTTCGGGCTGGCTTGCATCTGAATAAGTGAATGTTCGCATGTTGTGTACAATGCTGATATTGCCTGATGTGCCATGCCTTCCTTTTTTTCCTGCCTGTTGGTGAGTGGGTGAGGGTGATATAGGTGCACGGTAGAGTTGTTGCGCGACTTGTGCTGCAGTTTGGCCGAGTCTTGCTCGTCCTTGCCGCGAACGGTTACACTTGCAGTTGCCACAGCACGGGTACAGAGGCCGTGACCGTCCTGGCTGATGCACTTCTTGGTGCTCACATGGACTCGGTGGACTAGCCGTGACAGGTACAACGACCCGTTCGTTCTAGCAACTTTTTACAGCAGGGCAGTACGATTCTTTCGGTAACCTGGGTTTCCCACCCACCGCCACCTAGTAGTATACTAGAGCGGGCTGAGGAACCGTGCCGAAGAGGTTCCGGATCCTCTGCTATTATTCAGACTGTCGATGAACAAGAAATCACCGTGACATCTCGTCTCTTGGGTCCATATATGGCTGACATATGATTCTTGGTAACCGCATTCTGTTTCCGAGCTGTTTTCATCTCATCTCTTGGGCCCAGATATGGCTGATATATGATTCTTCGTAACCGCATTCCATTTCCGAGCTTCTTTTGTACAAGTTTGGCTACCAAACGCAAATTCCCGTCCCAAACAACCTACCATATACAGTACCGTGAATGTGAAACAAAGTAGGAACAGAAGCTGGCACAGAGGAATCGTGTCCCAAAAAGAAACAGCCGCGAAGGGCAACCAAGCCAAGCACCGAAACGTGGTGGACGCCCGGAGTCCCGGACGGCCGGTCACCCCTCCGGTCTCCTACTCCGACTGGTACGCCGCCCAGGAGTACGAAACCAAGCCGACCTCCCAGCAGCAGCAGCGTACGAAACCAACTCCGAGTCGCCCCGCCGCGCGTGCTCCGGCTCCACGCCGTCGCATCCTATAAGTAAACGCGCCCACGCCACGCTCTCCAATCCAAGCCCAACCACCTGCCTTTGCTCGCGCCCAAGCAGCCGACCCGGACCCGACCGAGGTCTCCGCCGCGACACGCCACCACCAGACCAGAGCGCGCCAAGCTCGTGCACACACCCAACCAACCCCCCTGACGCGGATGGCGGCCGCCTCCGGCCACGCTGCCGCCGTGGTGGTCGACATCGACGAGCCAGTAGGCTCCGGCAACGGCGACGCGGCGGGCAAGCGGGAGCTCCAGCCGGTGCTCCCGCCCGTGCCGTACGTGCTGCGCTTCACGGATCTCTCCTACAGCGTCAAGAAGCGCGGCAGCGGGCTGGCGAGCTGCCTCCCGTCACGCCGCCCCAGCAACCGCCTCGCGTCCCTGGACGCGCCAGCCGGCAACGCCACCCCCATCGCCACCGCCACCGACAACAGCAACACCAAGACGCTCCTCGACGGCATCTCCGGTGAAGCCCACTCCGGCGAGCTCTTCGCGGTGATGGGCGCGAGCGGGTCGGGCAAGTCCACGCTGGTCGACGCCCTCGCGGGGCGGATCGCGCGGGACAGCCTCCACGGCGGCGGCGCCACGCTCAACGGTGAACCCCTCCACGGGCGTCGCCTCCGCGCCATCTCGGCCTACGTGATGCAGGACGACCTGCTGTACCCGATGCTCACGGTGCGCGAGACCCTCCTGTTCGCCGCCGAGTTCCGGCTCCCGCGGGCCCTGTCGGCGGACCGCAAGCGCGCGCGAGTCGACGCGCTCGTGGACCAGCTGGGGCTCACCCGCGCCGCGGACACCATCATCGGCGACGAGGGGCATCGTGGGGTGTCGGGCGGGGAGCGCCGCAGGGTCTCCATCGGCACTGACATCATCCATGACCCCATCGTGCTGTTCCTCGACGAGCCCACGTCGGGGCTGGACTCGGCCAGCGCGTTCATGGTGGTGCAGGTGCTCCGGCGCATCGCGCAGAGTGGGAGCGTGGTGATCATGACCATCCACCAGCCGAGCGCGCGGATCCTTGGGATTCTTGATAGGCTGCTCCTGCTCTCGCGTGGACGCACGGTGTATGCTGGCACGCCGGCGGGGCTGAAGCCGTTCTTTGCGGAGTTTGGTGCACCGATCCCGGATAACGAGAACCCCGCCGAGTTCGCGCTGGATACCATCCGGGAGTACGAGCGCAGCCCCGACGGCGCCGCGGCGCTCGCCGACTTCAACATCAAGTGGCAGTACGGCAGCAGCGATAAGGACAACAGCAGCAGCAACAACAACAAGCTGATGCCGCTGGAGCTCGCCATCGCCGAGAGCGTGTCCCGAGGGAAGCTGGTGGCCGGGAGCGGCGAGAGAGGCGCGGTGACCGCGGTGCCGACGTTCGCGAACCCGCCGTGGACGGAGGTGTGGGTGCTCATCAAGCGCTCCTTCACCAACACGGGGCGCATGCCGGAGCTCTTCGTGATGCGGCTCGGCACCATCATGATCACCGGCTTCATCCTGGCCACCATCTTCTGGCGCCTCGACGACACCCCCAAGGGCGTGCAGGAGCGCCTGGGCTTCTTCGCCATGGGCATGTCCACCATGTTCTACGTGTGCGCCGACGCGCTGCCCGTGTTCGTGCAGGAGCGCCACATCTACCTCCGCGAGACGGCGCACAACGCGTACCGCCGCATCTCGTACGTGCTCGCCAACGCCGTCGTCGCGTTCCCGCCGCTGGTGTTCCTGTCGCTGGCGTTCGCGGTCACCACGTTCTGGGCGGTGGGGCTCGCCGGCGGCGCGTCGTCGTTCCTCTTCTTCGTGCTCATCATCCTCGCCTCCTTCTGGGCAGGCAGCGGCTTCGTCACGTTCCTCTCCGCGGTGGTGCCGCACGTCATGCTGGGATACACGGTGGTCGTCGCCATCCTCGCCTACTTCCTGCTCTTCTCGGGGTTCTTCATAAACCGCGACAGGATCCCGAACTATTGGATCTGGTTCCACTATCTGTCGCTCGTTAAGTACCCGTACCAGGCGGTGCTACAGAACGAGTTCAGCGACGCGTCGCGGTGCTTCTCGCGCGGCGTGGAGATGTTCGACGGCACGCCGATCGGGCACCTGACGGAGGGCGTCAAGCTCAAGGTGCTGGAGGCCATCAGCAAGACGCTGGGGAACAACATGACGGCCACCACCTGCGTCACCACCGGCGCCGACGTGCTGGCGACGCAGGCCGTCACGGATATCGGAAAATGGAAGTGCTTGCTGGTGACCGTCGCGTGGGGCTTCTTTTTCCGGGCTCTCTTCTACGTGGTCTTGCTCGTTGGGGGCAAGAACAAACGGAAGTAGTAGTAATTTTTTAGTAGGTTGATGATGAAACTTATATATAATATATCTGTGATACTGTGACGTAGTGACGTTGAAGCAAATGTATAGCTCGAGATGTAATCGTATTGTTTCTGTTTTTGGGGTTTGGGTGTGTGGAAGGCAACGGTGTTTTCATTTTAACACGCATGTATGTATTGTCATTGCCCAAATATATGATTGGCATAGCAGAAAGCAGCGTGGCATGTTCTTTAATAAAGAAAAAGAAGCAGCAAACGGTGGTAGCACTCATATAAATAGCATGTAGAGCTCACACTTCCTGTCTGTTGGAAACGGAATAGTATCTTAGCATGCATGCCTTGCCTACTGTGGAGCTAGCGTTACCAACCCTATAAAAAGAAACATACATACATGCTGCTAGGAGATGAAGCGGCTAGCTATTTGATATTGCAATACGTTATCCCATGTGTTCTCTCTTATTTCTACACCTTTGAGAAGATTTTGGTGCCTAATTATATAAGTTATTTGTTCTTGCAATGTTAGAGTACAGCAAAAGGTGGTCTTGTTCGTTGGGGAAAAAATAAGCGGAAAATAAGCGGAAGTACTTCCACTTATTTTTTTTCCCCAACGAGCAGGACCACCTTTTGCTAATAGTACGAAGAGCTCAGCTTCCTCTACCTATTGGAAACAGAATGGCATCTCAGTATGCATGCCTTGCTTAATGTAGAGTGTTATCAAACCCTATGAAATATATACATGTTGGTGCGGGATGTACTTGGTTGGCTTTCATTTCTTTGTCAAACCAAAACCATAGCCCGAAACTTAGGCTTACCAAATCAATGCTTGCCAAACTTAGAGCAGAAAACATAGATGTGCATTTGGTTTACTACGAAAATCAAGGTTTGCCAATTTTCTCTTTCATGTACTTTAAGAACTTTCTAGAGACTTACCAAAATTTTAGCTATAAAAGTTGGTGGTGCCAATTCTTTGGTAATGAATCAATTGATGACCACAAAATTAGTATGCCATGGTTTTGGTTTGGCAAAAATTAGAAGCCAACCAAGTAGGCTCCATCTCATAGGAGTCCTTTATTTATTAATAGAATCTAGCACACTCTATTAAAAGAAAACCAGTCATATGGTAGTTTCCATGGGTTGTTGTGGCTTAGTACTATATGATACATGCTAACATATTTTGTATATAACTAAATATAAAATGAAATGGTGTGTGACCAGAGTTGACTTCAGAAATAACAAGGAAAATTATGTGTTTTAGTATAGGAAGAAAAATGAATAACAAAGTTGTAAAACAGAACTTTTATATAATTCTAACATGCTTCAAATTTCAAAATTGTACTACTACATCATCATCTTAATTTTCCTTCTTTTAGGGGTTGTTTGGTTTCTAGTTGTAGGTTGCCACAACTAATCTTGGACATATGGCAAGCCACAAAATGTATGACTGGAAAATTTGAATCCACACTTTACCTTGCTTAGGAGAATCTATGACATACAAAGCTTAAAAGAAAACTTGCCAAAGCTTTAGGTGCTGACAAACACCTTGTCAACTTCGTTAAACTTGCATAAGGTGAAGTGTGGCGGGGAACCAAACACTCTCTTAATCTTTTCATTATTTTACCAAAATATAAAACTGCTACTACTATATTCATTTAGAACCGCTCGGCAAGTTCTTTTTATGCTCCATGGCAAGGGAAGGCACAACCAGTCAACAAAGAGTGAAGGTTGCTGCATACATATATTTGACCTTTGAGTTATATACTTTCCATTGTTTTAAAATAATAATTCGTTGATTTGTTCGTATCAAGTTTTATATACTCTCTTCTATTTTTTTAAACACAATAATGAGTTCATTTGATCTCGTATTCTATAGCTAGCGCAGTGTGCAGTTTTGGTAGGTCCAGGTCTCTACTCGATAAATAAAGGGGAAAAAAAAAGAAAGAGGGTTTGCTCCTGAGTGAGTGACACTTGTGAACAAACTCCAAGTTGAACTTAACTTGTGCAGCATAGAAAGGTTTGGCACCATACACGATTTGTTATTTGATCATTCCTGCTGTCAGGGTTTTTGCTTGTGGTCAATTACCTGATCGATGGTGCAGTCAGAGTGAGACATGTGTCCTGCCCCTGAGAACCTTAATATCTAGACAATTTGTTTTTTTAAAAAGAAGCCAAATTGGGTTCAAATTAGTGGCAGTGGGTGCAGATCATCCAAACATCCTCCGTTCCATGGGTTCTTCTGATGGTTATCGAGCAAGCAGCGAACAAATAATTGCATATATACAGTGTTTACACTATACAGGCAGGAGTTAGGATGGACGGATGCCTGTCTTCCAGAAACTTGTCTCTTCAGTTCAGAATATTGGCTTAGTATTAAACTAATAATGGGCATGCTCTTCACGCAGGTTACTTTATTTGTGTATATGACAGATGCTAATATATTTTGTATATAACCAAATTCAAAATGAACATGATGGGACTAGAGTTGACTTGAGAAACAACAGGGACAATTAATGATGTATAGAAGAAAATGCATAATAAAGTTATAAAACATAACTACGGTATAACATGCTTTAAATTTCAGAAAAAAAAATATACTGCTGCACCATATTTTCCTTCTTTTAAGAGCTGTTTGGTTCCTGGTCCTAGGCTGCCACAACTAACCTTAGGTAAGTATGCCAAGCCACAAAAATATATATGACTATAAAAATTTGAAGTCACACTTAACCTTATCTAAGAGAAACCAACACTTTTCATTTTTCCACCAAAATAAAAAAAGTGCTAATATTATATCCATTCAGAAACTGCGCTTGGCAAGCTCGTTTTATGCTCCAAGGGAAATGGCATGATGACACAACCGGGTCAACAAAGAATGAAATAATAGGTTGCTGCATACTCGGTATATATTTGACCTTTAAGTTATGTAGTCTTCTTAAAAGCCGGACCTTTAGGCTCAACAAGCCGGACGCGCAGGCAAGGATGGTCCTTATGAGGAAGCTTGGGTACGAGGTCGAGACACAACGCTCCAATGAAGCAACGTTCGAGGAGTTTCATGAGGCGGCGTTCCAGGTGGCTCTATCGGGGCAAGCGGAAGAGGCAATGCAGGCCTTCTTCCACGGGAGGAAGAAGCGGGCGCGCTTCGCCGCCGGAGACGTCTAGCCATGTGTATCATCGGTTGCTAGCGTCGCAAAATTCAGTCATTATGTAGCACAAAACTTATTAGCCAGTAGTTAGGTCGGTTTGTTTGGTCAGGTTCTTGATGTGGGGCGTCTCGCCGGCATCACTAACTTAATTCTTTGTACCTTTAATCTTTATTCCTCCTAATAAAAAACGGATGAAGTCCCGGTCACGAAAAAAGTACTCTTCTTAAAAAAAATAACTAGTTGATTTGTCCGCACTAAGTTTATATACTGTCTGTTCCTTTTTTATATAAAAAGTAATTAGTTGATTTTATCGTTTTGTTTAACTAGTGCAAGTAGGTCTAGGTCTACGACAAGTCGGTAAATAAAGGAGAAAAAGAAAGAGGGTTCGCTCCTGAGTGACACTGAACAAACTCCAATCGGAATTTAACTTGTGCCGCATAGAAAGGTTTGGTGCCATACACGATTTGTTATTCGATCCTGGCTGTCAGGTGTTTGCTTGTGGTCAATTACCTGATCGATGGCGTAGTCAGGCTGTCAGAGTGAGACATGTGTCCTGACTCCTGAAGAGAGCCTTAATATTTAGTTCTGTTAGAGTTGTGGGTATGTTTTTTTAGACGCAAATTGGATCCAAATAAGTGGCAGTAGGTGTTGATCATCCATACGTCCTCAGTTCCTTCAGTTCTTCTGATGGTTACTCAGCATGCAGCGAGCAAGTAAAGGCCCAACAAATAATTGCAAATACAGTGTTTACACTATACAGTCAGGCGTTAGGATGGATGCCTCTGTCTTTTCGAAACGTGTTCTCAATCCAGAGTTTCAGACACCTTGTTTGTTTCAGACACTGTACTTGCAGCAATCTTGTTAACTTTTTGTCAAAGAAAAGGAAGAACCTGCCGGCCTCTCAAATCTGAACGTCGTGCAGTGTAACCAACGCCTTATATTTCTGACGGCGCAACGCAATGCAACCGTACGCGTATGCATCTGTCTCGTACACGACATGCTCTGCACGCAGGTTACTTCACCTAGGCCTTGTTTAGACCACGCCGACGTTCTACACAGTGCGCTATCAAATCAGCGTACTGTAGTATTTTGTTTGTATTCAGTAAAAATTATTCAAATTTTGACTAATTAGGCTTAAAATGTTCGTCTCGCAAAATACAATAAAACTGTGTAATTAGTTTTGGATTTCATCTATATTTAATACTCTATGTATGTGCTGGTATTTTGATATGACGGAGAATAAGAATTCTGTATAGTAAATTCGGTGACAAATTTAGAGAACTAAACAAGGCCCTAGCTAGGTGTACACATATGTAGTCAAATACCTGTGATGAAAGCAACGCTCCAAGACTGGTGGTTTGGCATGTTGCTCTCAAGTCAGACATGATGCATGGGCCTTCTCTAGCCGCATGCAAACCTGAAGATAATCCTTCCGGCCTTAGCCGTCCAGACACCACAAGGAAAAAGTGCTACCTGTCTGCTGTCTCGCTGGCTAGGCAAGCACCAAGCAGGCAGCTTGCTCAAGAAGAGATCCAGCATCAGTGTGATCTGAGAGGGAGATACAAGTACTAGGTGACAAGATGGGTGCCAAAGGCTGCCTTGACGACGACGACGACGACGATGATCTATATCTGAATTATATTCATCCTGAATTTCTGTTGGAAGCTGGAGACCGTTCGTGTATATTTGTCAGACATCAGGGAAATGTGATGCCCGCACGGCTCTCACGGAGGCAGCGTCGCCATTGGCTGCCGCCTTCTTGCTCCCGTTCTCGGGCTACCTCCGATCCTGACAGGCCGTGCAAACCAACCAACCAAACGAACTTTCTAGCTTGATATATATCGTCTCTCTTGCTTAGGTTGCTTTCGCGGTGACAGTAGCAAAGGCACCAGCCAACTAAACCCATTACAAAAAACTGATGGGCGGAGGTTAAAAATCGATATCGCGATCGATCGGCAGCAAATGGTTTCACAATACATGATATATGATTCTTTCCGTGGGTGTGATCTTTCGTTCGTGTGGTCGAGACTCAAGATTCTTTCCATAACTCCATTCAGTGGGGCAGGTCAAGAGAAAATATAGATCGATATCAGTGTCATGGAGCATATGTCAGCATAGCTTCTCTCACTTCTTTAAAAACTTGTACACACACGAAGGAAAACCGAGGCCGTATAATTTGGTCAGGACCCTTTTTTCTTGCATTTTTTAATACCAATATCAGGCCAAGTCAAGAAAGAAAATAGATATCCTTGACCATGTCAGTGTCATATATGGACAGGGTAAAAAAGAACTACAGAAAAGTGACACGCCGTTTGGTGTTCCTTTCAACTTATTTTGGGTATATATAAGTACCTTATCACGAACTGATCATATATCAGTTGGTTGGATTAAAAAAAAGCATCGCCTAACATATTTTTAGAGATCCGCCACTGCTTATTTTTCGGTACAACTTTAGTTTTATGTTCATCTTCATTAGTATAATAAGCTAGTTACTAGATTCCCGCATGATCTTAGAATGTGTGTATATGTGTTATCTCTTTCTATTAAAAATATATATCATGAAATGATTAGAGTTAGCTCATAAGTCACAATTGGATGTGTCTTTATAATACAAATATCCGGGCAAGCTAAGAAAGGAAAAAAAAACATATCGATGTCAGCGTCATATACCAGTGCGCAGCCATAAAAAGGAGTGCACAAAAGCATGCATGTTGTCCCGCTTTTACTGTGAACCTTTTCGGGGTACAGCTACGGGCAGCAACACTACATTCAATCTGCATCTCTTGTAATTCACCAAATAAACTAGTATACCTAATATTATCTCTCCTTCTGACATATAGAATTGAACATATTTCGGCTATTTTACTGTTACTAATTAGAGACTTCAATGGAGACACCATATTAACTCTCACCAGATGCGTTAAGAAAAAAGATAAATCAAAAAAATCTCATAATAATCAGAAACATCTGGCCTTTAATTTTCTAAACTCTAATCATCATATTCGATAATAGTCATTGGATCTATTGTAATTTATAAAGAAATTACCCACCTTAGCCATTATGAAAAATACATAAAGTAACCCCCTAAATTTGTATATAAATTACCCACACGTGTCATTATACTAAATAAAGCCTATTTTCTAAAAACCACGTTAACTCTCACCAGATGCGCTAAGAAAAAAGATAAATCCAAGAAAATCTCACAATAATCAGAAACATCTGGCCTTTAATTTCCTAGACTCTAATCATCATATTAGATAACAGCCATTGGATTTATTATAATTTATAAAGAAATTACTCACCTTTGCCATTATAAAAAATACATAAAGTAACCCCCTAAATTTACATATAAATTATCTACACGTGCCATTATACTAAATAAAGCCTATTTTTTTTAAAAAAATAAAAATCATGACGTTGTCTCATAGTTGGTAAATTACTCATCCTTGCTATTACGAAAAATACATAAAGTAACCCCCTAATTTGCATATAAATTACCCACACGTGCCATTATACTAAATAAAGTGTACTTTCCAAAAAAATTATGACGTTCCCTCATATGGAGTAGTTGGTGAATATAAAATATTAGATTGGTCTATCTATCATGTTGGCTTAGTAAATATATTTTAATATTAATAAAAATATTTTATAGCCATCATGTTCATAACTATTTTGCATATTACTCTCTCTGTCTTAAATTTTAAGTCATTCTAGGAGAATCAAAGTTTCTCACAATTGACCAAAATTATAGAGAATATTTTAAATATTTATAACATCAAACAGGTATAGTACGAAAATATAATTAACGAAGAATCCATTGATACTTAGTTGACATCCTAATTATTATTATATTATCATATAAATTTGGTCAAACTTAGATTACTTTGACTCTCCAAGATTTTTAGAATGACTTACAATTTGAGACGGAGGGAGTATCTATGTCGGGTGAATATAAAATATTAGATTGGTCTATCTATCACGTTGACTTAGTTAATATATTTTAATATTAATACAAATATTTGCAGCCATCATATTTATAACTATTTTGCATATATATTACCTATATTTGCTATTATACTAAATAAAAAAATATTTTTTAAAACAAAAAATATGACGTTGCCTTATAGTTGGTTAATATAAAATATTAGATTAGCTTATCTATCATGTTGACTTAGTTAATATATCTTAATATTAGTATAAGTATTTGTAGCTACTATATTTGTAACTAGATTAGTAAACCTATTTTTGCTGCGCTTGGTCATACAGATAGGAGAAAAAAATCTGCCTTATATATAATTATTCATAGATAAGTTAATATAAAATATTAGATTGACCAACTAATCATATCACTTGTTTAATCTATCAATACACTAGAAGTGTGCTACAAAAATAAACTAGATAATCTCATATCAATCATAAACATATTGGCATTAAATAAAAACTCTTGAAATAACCATTGGATTTATTTGATTTTATAAAAATTAACCACCTATACTATTATACAAAATATTTTTGAAAATAAAAAATTAAAAAAAGTTGGATAACATTACAAATATTCTTTCATAGTTGCTTAATACAAAGTATAAAATAAAAAATATTAGATTGTCATATCTACCACGTTTAGTTAATTATTGTATTTATTAATAAAATCTCAAAGGAAATATATATCAAAAACTAAGAGCTCCAATTTTCATCAACAACACACAAATAGAAATCTATTTCTGTAGTCTACCATGATCGTGGTGTTTGTCATTTAATTTTTATATAGTAATTCTATATAAAAAAGATAAATTAATGTCATCGTTATTATAATATTTTAGTTTACTGTTGCGATAATCAGCAAACTTTAAGTGAGATTGATTAAGCCAATAAAGGAACTATGAAAAAATAAATTATCCAATGGATTCCAAAGCATGGGATGCAATCTAGCATGGTAGTGGCGAACAAATAAGTCTCAGTATGATTTTTATTGTTTACTATGATATAATGTCGTTAGATTATTTCCGGTGTATATGCTAACAATGTTAAAAGAAATAGGAGACTAAAATTGCACGATGTTATGAATAAGGCCACCTATATGGATTTACTACTAATTTAATACATTCTACTAATTATCTACATCTTACAATTATTTTATTAGCTTATAGAAAATATTGAAAGCACAGTATGTTTCTCCATTGCTAATTTTATAAAAATAATATAATAAAATTATTTTAAGTAAATATACCTATTGTGCCAACATACAAATCTCTCTCACTTACACACTTAATATATATGTTTTTAAATTTTAATTAAAATGATTGACATATCTATATTGATAATATAACCACTATTACATGAAATTTTATTGGTAAAAAACATCTTTAGAAGTGAGGATATTATTACTCCCTCCATGAATTATAATTCACATTAATTTTTTTTGTTACATCTATTTTGTTATGCATCTTAATATAATAATATTATCTAAATACATAGCAAAATATATGAACCAAGAAAGTCAAAACGACTTATCATTTAAACGAAGGTGTCTATGTCTTCCCCATCGTAATCTCACAGCAAACTTCATCACTAATCTTAAGGGACATAGTGTAGGGTTAAATTTTTGAAATGATATTTTTATATTTTATTAACTATCTGGACTTTTCTTTCAAAAAAATATTTTTGGCACTGCTAATACCACTGACGTATTTAACTACCTATGTCATCATGATACTTAAAAGTAAATATTAATACAAATATTTACTTCTCAAGTTCTAACCCGTGCGAGAGCACGGGTTGATGGACTCGTAGCTATAATTATCATCTCCTTGCGTGACATCTAGAATCGAACTTATTTCGGCTATAGCTGTAAGTATTATCTCCTTGCGTGACATCTAGAATTGAACTTATTTCTGCTGTAAAAGTAGCTTATAAACTGCTCCAAACATGTGGATCAGTGGATGATATCGTCCGACACGATCGGCACGCGCATCAGTTACATAGTAAGTACAGTACTACAGGGGAGGAGAAAATTGGCAGTTTCTTGCCTCGAAGCAACTTTGGGAGGAGAAAATTGGCAGTTTGTTGGCTCGAAGCAGCATTGGGCAGTCCTTGTTGGCTCCTTGGATGCTTCTTGCTTGCTACCTCCGAGAACCAAACAGCAGCTAGCTTCATGTGTTTGTCATGCAGGTGCTTCCATTTTCCATACTACATGTCTACACCTCCTCGTCGTCTCCACTCTCCAGCACAATCGGAGACCAAGGAAACGAAACCAATCTGTTGGTCAAACTGAAGCGCTACGAGACACAGGACCGGAGGCACGAATTCAGCTATAAACGTCCAATCCAAGAGGAAGAAAGGTGGCAGCGCGCACACACCCAGCCGAAGGTGCCTGCCGAACTTTTTGCTGCGGCGGCATCAGAAACAGTACCTAGGGAGATCTGAACGAACATGCTGCTTTGACTTGATCGACTCACACCGCGGCTAGAGTAGAGACGAATTCGTGCACATGTACATGTTCGGCTGCCGTCCCTGTTTGCTGCAGTCACAATAATCTTACCTAGCAATAGCATGCATGCCTAGTAAATAGGAGAGGAGGTGTAGTGTGTGCCAAGTAGGACTGACTACTACTAACCGAACAGTAGTATGGCCCGTGTGAAAAATTCTTGCATTGCTTAGCCCTGAGCTTAACTCTAGCCTTCTTGCTTTGAAGACGAATTTGCAAGCTCGCAGAGAGTGTTGTTGGTTTCTGAAGATCACATCATTCCTGGCCGACCAACATGTTCAGTCGTGATCATGGCAAAGATTGTAACATGATTTTCTGTCTAGGTGAATAATCCTAGCTCAACGCTTGATCAGGTTGGTGGAGCCACCGAGACAGGTCTTGTCCCAAAACAATTCTAGTTCAGGAGTATTTTCTTTTGGTGATAGGGTGCAATCATTTTCTAAAAGTTCATTTTCAAAATTACATGATATAAAACTAGTACTAACTGTAAATAATTTATGCAGTAGTGAATACAGGAGTAAGGGTGTTTAAAGTGAATCAGGTCAGGGTATAGTGGCTCATGAACTCAATATGCTCGACGACTTCCTATTATATATATAGCGTGGTTAGTTATGATCTATGATGTCTTTACAAGTTTGTGCTTTCTGAATTCAACTGTTTGAAAATTTAATAACAATGGTTGGCTAGTGAATCGAAAACATATTTCATGTTAAAGTACTAACTCAATTCCAAATTATGGTTCATTTTACCTTTTTGACCTCAAGTTTTGTCTTATTCAAAAATTTATGTGAAATATCACTTTTTTTATTATTTTCTTTATTTACAATTGTTCTTTTAAAAGTAAATTAAATTTGACTATGTTTGTGCAAATTTTTGGTTATCTTAGGGTTGTAAAGTCAAATGAACTATAATTTGAAATAGAGTAATAATAGTTGATATCAAATATAAACTATTGGTTTTCAACAGCCCACGCAGGGTACAATCCAACTCCACGGAAGGCGAATTGTAGCCAATCCTGTGGCGCACCATTTCCATTCAGCCTAGATGAAGGCTACTCCGCGAGGGAAGAATATGGTGCTACTTACATGCCCTGACATGACATTGCCTTGGGATCATGATGATTACATGCCCAAACATGACATTGCCTTGGGATCAGATCATGATGAGAAAATGGCTTTATCGACGAAGGTTTAGGGTGAGGAGTGGGGGGCTTAAGCCCCCATTACATATGCTGGATCCTTCCCTTAAAATGTTCAAATGGTAAGTGACGAGGACATGGCACATTTGTATATAAGAATTGATTATGAGGTGAGCTCGTTCCTACATTTGCATAGCAATTTTTAGTATAATTCACTTGGTTCCGCATGTATATGTTATTTTTTCAATGTAGGTACAAATACGTCTCAAAGTGCAAGCTCATCAAAGTCCAACATTCGGTTTGTCGGCAGCCTGACAATGCTTCATTGGTAGGGCCATAACTCATCGTTCTAAAGTGTGATTGAGGTCAATCAACATTTGTTGAAAAGATATATATTTGATGATAAGATTTCCAATAGATCTTGTTCGACCTCAATAACACGTTGAGAAAGACATCCAAATCAATAAAACATGTTGTTGTTGTGTCTTCCGGAGCTACATCATCATCATGGGCTTGCTATTTATCCTTGAGACCCTGGTCCAAGTTGAAGCAAGCCCCAAGGAGAAGGAGAACACACCAAAGAGGCCCTTGGGCGTCCTCCTCCTTGGCCACCACCTTTGGAGGCCAGCAAGGGCGACCAAGCCAAGTTGGAGGGCCAATCCATGTGAAGTTCGGGTCCATCTGGAGCTTTAGGAACAGTTTGTAATAAAATGGATGCCCCGATCACATACGGACTCCAAAAACTAATGGATGTGATCCCATGTCAAAACTCCTTTGTAGTCAACGGGAATCGTCGAAACAAGTTTACATGCAGAATCTGCCAAGGCGCCGCATTACCATCTTTTGGTCCGTTTGGGTCTTGTAATATGCTGAGGCTGCGTATTGACGTGAGTAGGGGTCCTTGGATGCCCCTTAGGCTATATAATCAGCAATCGCCGCCTATGTTAGGGTTTGGGTTCTGCTTGAGATTAATTTGTCTTTGAATAGTCTTTGTTAAGGTTTGTGAAACCCCACTTTATGATCTTAATCATATATCTGCAGTTTGTCGTAGTCTTTGAGTTGTGTACTTTTGAGTGCTTGCTTATGTTCTTGGATTCGCAGGCAGGGATTAGCCTTTGTGGCGAGGTTAACCGGCTGGAGAAAGGTTGATAAGCAGAGGAGTCGTGGTGCTAAGGTTTCAGGATTTGGGTCTTTCTGATCTGAAGCCGGATTGATGTGTCGTTCTACGATCATGTTGTTTATCTTGAACCTGACGGAAGATCAGGATCATTGCATCATTCACGTTCCCATATTGTCCAGAAACTACCATATCATCAAGAGAAGGAGCCAAGCAAACAACAATGGATGAAACACACGAAAAACATGCTTACCCTTCCCGTGTTGTCTGAAGGTGACACGACCGTGGTCGATAATACGACTAGGACCGATCTGTGTTCACTGTTTAGCCATGTGCAAGGATCAGTGCACTATTATAGAAATGTGCTTCCGTAGCATTGCCCAAAGCCACTCCGTGGCAGGCCTTTTTTTTTGCCCGCTGTGGTAAATCCCACGATTTACCATAGCGGGTATTTTTTATTAACCGTGACAGACAGTTCTGCCTGCTACGGTAAATCCTTTTACCGCAGCGGGCACTTTAAGATGTCCGCCACGGAAAATACCTATTTTTCGTGGCGAACATCTTGAAGTGTCCGCTGGTAAATCGATTTAACGCAGCGGACAACATAAAACGGCCGTCACGGAAAAAGGCCGAGGCCCAATAGCCCAATACCGTCCAGATGGTTGTCTTCATATATATAAGCCAGCACTAGGGTTTTCCATTCACTCCCTCTCACTCCTCTCAGACGCGAACCGCGCAGCCGCCTCGCAAACGCGCCGCACCTTCCCACACGCCTCACTTCCCACGCGCAAGCCCCGGCTCCGACCCCTCCCTTCCTGCGCGCGGCACCTTCCTTATCGGCGGCGCAAGTCCCTTCCTCCCTTCCTTCCTGGCGATGCAAGTCCCAGCCTCGACCTCCCATCCTGGCGGCGCGATGGAGCGGCTCACGCGGGCGAATGGCGATCCGACGGCGCGGCTCGCGCAGAGGGAGCGTCACGGCTCGCGCAAGCGGAGGTCGTCGCGCGCGCCGGTTCTGTCCTCCACCAAGCTAAAGCTACGTGGCGGCCGTTTCGATCCGCCTTCAGCGAGGTTGACGCGGCGGCTTCGTCCTCCTCCAGGCTGCAGCGGCGCGACGGCTCCGTCCTCCCTCTACTCCGAGCACGGTAGCCCCTCTACTCCAAGCAACTGCCTCAAACCGCCTCCAAGCAACGGCAGGGTCGATGGTGGGGTGGCATGGATCTGGTGCTTGTTGCGACGCGACGGGATCCAAGGCCCAGATCCGGCGACGGCGGGCCACCTCCACCTATGGCGACGTCGGATCTGGGCTCTACCTCACTGGCGACGGCGACTGTAGTGGTGGGCGGATCCGGTGCGGAGGAGCTCCCTGGCCGCGGCGCGTCTGGTGGCGGCGCTCCTCTTGGTGGCGGATCCGGCGCTGGATTGACTGGATCCGACAACAGATGGCAGTGCAGCGCTGGATGGGCTCGGCGAGCCCGTGGATGGGCTTGTCGGGCCTGTCCAGGTTTTTTTTGTTTTTTTGAAATCATTAACCGCGACGGGAAACATAAGGCGCCCGCTGCGGTTAAAGTCATTAACCGCAGCGGGCGCCTTATGTTGCTCGCTGCGGTAAATCCATTTTCCGCAGCGGGCACTGGCGTCTGCTGCGGTGGTGGCCACGATTAACCGTGACCTTTCATTCGCAGCGGACGCCTTTGCCCGCTGCGGTAAACCCGAAGTGCCCGTCACGGTTAAAATTGCTGTAGTAGTGGTGATCACTAATCAGTGGCGGTTTGCCTTTCGTTCTCCGTACTGCTTCCCTAATCACGTCCTGTAGCCAGCGTACGTCGGACCAAGAACCAGGAGCCCTCAAACCCCCACAAGAAGTTTCTTATAGGGCTCGCCGCAAACTCTATGTATTGGTTTTCCTCTTATAGGGCTCGCCGCAAACTCTAGGAAAGGAAGAGAGGGGGCCTCATAGGGCTCGCCGAAAGCTCCCTGTATTAGTTTTCCGCGCCAGAATCGCTGGCACCGAGCCGAGGAGGAGAGGCCCCCATGGCTAATGCTGGATCCTTCCCGATATCGAGAATTGAACTTATTTTTGGTTACAAGTACTTGATGAAACTAAACATGCCCATACTCTCTTGTCCGACGGTCCGAGCATTCAGAACAGTTGCGGAGGAGAAGAGAGATAAAGTATTATTTGGAAGTCCGGGTGGATGCACGGTTCGCATGGAATGTCGCGAACGTACGAATTCAAGGTTCTCCACAGAAATTCCAGCAGCCTTTTACTATCTTTTTATTGAGAACTGTACGTCCATTCTGTCAGCAATTTGGAAAGTACGCGGGAAAAAACGCACGCATATGCACGCACGCTCAGATACAATGGGAGGAGAAAAAACTGGGCAGTGGATGCATGTCGTTGCTTGCAGCTAGCAGTCCTTGGCTCCTTATTGCTCCTTTGGATGCTTCTTAGCTTTGCTTGCTATCTCGGCGGAGAACCGAACAGCAACTGCATGTCTTTTGTCATGCATATGCTCCTTCGTTCTTGCTTTGCTTCCATTTTCCATATATATATCCTCCTCTTCGTCTCCAGCACAATCGGAGACGAACAAACGAAAGAAACTAAATCCGGTGTTCAAACTGAAGCGCTACGAGACACAGGACCGAAGCACGAATTCAGCTACAAATATCCAATCCAAGAGGAAGAAATGGCGGCTCCTGCCTGCCTGCCTGCCAAACTTTCGCACGCGCAGCGGCATCGAACAGAGCCCCCGTCGCATGGGAAAATTCAGAACGAGCGACCGACCGACCAAGACAAATGCACGCTATGCTCCATGCATTGACTTGATCAGTAGCCCACCAGTACCCTACAGTATGGAACGAAGAATCCGGCCGGGCACATATATGCAAATGCCCATGTTGGGCTGCCGTCCCTGTTTGTGTTTGCTAGCTTGAGCATGACGTTGATGTAGGCCTTGTTTTGGTCTGAATTTGCACTTGCCAATTTACTGTAGCATATTATAGCGCACCGTAGCATTTTGTTTGTGTTTGGTAATAATTATTCAAACATTGATTAATTAGGCTTAAAATATTCGTCTCACAAAGTACAATCAAACTGCACAATTAGTTTTTGATTTTATCTACGTTTAGTACTCCATACATGTGCCGATATTTTGATGTGACGGAAAATCTTCTTTTTACACAGTATCAATTCTGAAATTGAGAGGAAACTGTACTAATGCTACGCTGAAAATCTTTAGCTATTACGTAGCATGCATGCCTAATTAAGAAGAGTACTGTGTGCCAAGTAGCTACTAGAACTGACTACTGGCCGGAGATCTGATATATGTGCAGAAGAGTCGAGGTGTAAAGTATTGTACTGGTCGCAGATCAGCATTATTGGTGATCTGATATATACTAGTAGTATTTATATACATGGGTATTGGTTAGATGGGCTCAAAATTGCTAGTTTTTTTATTCTCTCTGTGTCTCATCAACATATATTAATTTTAGCACACATGCATATAGTACTAAATATAGATAAAAAATAATTAATTATATAAATTAGTTATAAATCATGAGACAATCTTTTAAACCTAGTTAATTAAATAATAATTACTAAATATAAATAAAAATTCTACAGTTACAAATTTTTCTAACTCTAGGCATCTAAACAAGGCCATGGTTGGCCGCTGCCGCTCAAGACTGGATCAAGTGCAGCAGATCGGCGAGTACCTACGCTATAGTCCCGGTTGCACGGCGGCCGGCCCGGCCTGCCCAATTAATCACCACCTCAGCCGGCAGTTAAAACGCAAGCACGAATCGATTATGGCAGCCGAGCTAGCACTACCCAACTGTCAAGTAACCATCTGCTGCTTTATATGACAGCTTGTTATACACGGTATGGACGCTGCAGAGTGCAGAACAAATCGTCCGTGCAATTAGTACTGCTCTTTATATGGCAGCAGGATAGGCATCACTGCTCTTGATGAAGATTCTATCTCTTTCATTTCTATTAAAATATATAAAATGAAATGGTTAGAGTTAGCTCATAAGTCACAATTGGATGTGTCTTTATAATACAAATTAATATCCGGGCAAGCTAAGAAAGGAACAAAAAACATATCGATGTCAGCGTCATATATCCGTGCGCAGCCATAAGGACTGCAGAAAAGCATGTCGTTGTCCCGGCCGTTTTTATTGTGAACCTCTTGGGGGGTACAGCTAGCTTAGGGGCCATAACAACTTGCCATTATCCGAACAGCAACGCTACATTCAATCTGCATCTTGTAATTCACCTAATATAAATCGACTATTATCTCCTTCTAACATATGCGTGACATATAGAATTGAACTTATTTCGGCTGTAAAAGTAGCTTATAAAATTTTCCAAACATGTGGATCAGTGGACGCTGTATCGTCCGATTCGGCACGCGCATCATCAGTTACATAGTACAGTACTGGAGGGGAGGAGAAAATTGGCAGTTTGTCGCGTCGAAGCAACTTTGGGAGGAGAAAATTGGCAGTTTGTTGCCTTGAAGCAGCTTTGGGCACATCCGATCGATGATCCGATACGGAGAACATTTGCAGCTAGCAGTCCTTGTTGGCTCCTTGGATGCTTCTTGCTTGCTACCTCCAAGAACCAAACAGCAACTTCATGTGTTTGTCATCCATGATGTGCTTCCATTTTCCATACTACACGTCTCCAGCAGAATCGGAGACCGAGGAAACGAAACCGTGGGTCAAACTGAAGCGCTACGAGACACAGGATCGGAGGAGTCACGAATTCAGCTATAAATATCCAATCCAAGAGGAAATTCGAAATGGTCCGGCGAACGTGTGCAGTTCGTGTGTCTTGTCTTTCCCGTGCATTATGCATGGATATGTTTCCTGCAGCTAGCAGTCGTCCTTGTTGGCTCCTGGGATGATGCTTCTTGCTTTGCTTTGCAAGTTGCTACCTCGGAGGAGAACCGAACAGCAACTGCATGTGTATGTCATGCATATATATGCTCCTTTGTTCTTGCTTTGCTTCCATTTTCCATATATATCCTCCTCTTGGTCTCCAGCATAATCTGAGACCAACCAGCAACCAACGAAACCAATCCGCGGTGGTCAAACTGAAGCGCTACGAGACACAGGACCGAAGCACGAATTCAGCTACAAACATCCAATCCAAGTGGAAGAAATGTGGCATAGGCAGTAGCGGCTCCCCCCTGCCCAACTCTTTTGCAGGTAGCTAGCGGCATCAGAAACACAGTACTAGCAAACCAAACCAAACTGGAGCGTCCTATATGGCACATTCACATTGAAAAAATCGGATCGACCGACCAAGACCAAGCATGATGCTGCATATATATATCATGCATTGACTTGACTCGTACCGTAGCAACGAAATAACGAATTCGGGCACATGCAAATGCACATGTCGGGCTGCCGTCCCTGTTTGCTTGCTTGCTTGCTGCGTGCGTCACAAAATACTTCTAGTAGCTATCGTTCTTACATGATGTTGATGTCAATAATGCTACTATAAAATCTTATAGCTACTGTAGCTAGCATGCGTGCCTGCCTAATTAAGAGGAGAGGAGTGCTGTGCCAAATTAAGTAGCTAGGATTGACCACTGACCGGACAGTGTGGAAAAGATCGAGCCGTTTTTGGTCTACTGTACTGCATCCGCAGCATTATTGTTAGCTGCCGCTCAAGACTCGATCAAGTACAGCAGATCGTTAAACGCATCCACAACTCCAGTCCGGGTTGCACGGCGGCCTGCCTAATTACTCGCCACCCCTGCTGCTGGCCGGCTGTTAAAACTCTTAAACTCATGCATGAATCCATCATGCTCATGTATGGATGCGTCATGCTCGAATCTAGTTGGAAGCATATATGAATGAGAGTACGTCGATCGTGCTCGAGATGTTAGTTGGAAACATATATCAAGAGAGATCTTTGATGTACGCCTTTCACCCATATACGGATGCGCGCGGCAACCATGTCCATGTGTGATGACGACTGAAAACTCTATGTATCGAGCTACCGCTACGTGTGATGACGAGATTTTGCCCTGCAGCCGTATGGAAAAATTCGATATAGGTTGGCTGGCACTGTGTGTGAGATTAGTCCACGGATCATCGGAGAGATTTTGGACTGGGATTTGAGAGACACGCAGGCCCGAATTTAGCTAGTGGCCAAGTCCAAGCTTACTTGCGAAGGCTATTACAGTACCTCCCATCAGCATCAGCATCAGCATCGTCCAAGTCCATCTCCAGCTACTTGTTGCTGTGTCTCGTAGCGGATTAACCTCTCAGTTCTCATCTGGAAGTCTGAACAGCCGAGGAGAAGAGAAAAAGCTGCTGCCTGCCGCGCATCAAGGAGGAACTAACGCTCGCAGGTAGGGAGTCGGATTGGCCGGTCGTGACCGTGATTTTGACAACACCTGATGAGATTGGTTTATACTTTACTAGTCTATCAACCCGTGTTCTCGCACGAGTTAGAACTTAAGGAGTAAATATTTATATTAATATTTACTTTTAAGTATCACGATGACATAGATAATTAAATATGTCAGTGGTATTAGCAGTGCCGAAAATATTTTAAGTGTGTATGTGAGAGAGATTTGCATGTTGGCACAATATGTATGTTTACTTAAAATAATTTTATTATATTATTTTTATAAAATTAGCAATGGAAAAACATACTGTGCTTTCAATATTTTCTATAAGCTAATAAAATAATTGTAAGATGTAGATAATTAGTAGAATATATTAAATTAGTAGTAAATCCATATAGGTGGCCTTACTCATAACATCGTGTAATTTTAGTCTCCTATTATTTTTAATATTGTTAGCATGTACACCAAAAATAATCTAACGTCATTATATTATAGTAAACAATAAAAATCATACTTAGACTTATTTGTTCGCCACTACCATGCTAGATTGCATCCCATGCTCTGGAATCTATTAGATAATTTATTTTTTATAGTTTCTTCATTGGCTTAATCAATCTCACTTAAAGTTTGCTGATCATCGCAATAGTAAACTGAAATATTATAATGACGATGACATTAATTTACCTTTTTTATATAGAATTACTACACAAAAATTAAATAACAAACACCACGATCATGGTAGACCACAGAAATAGATTTCTATTTGTATGTTATTGATGAAAATTGGAGCTCTTAGTTTTTGATATATATTTCCTTTGAGATTTTATTAATAAATACAATAATTAACTAAACGTGGTAGATATGACAATCTAATATTTTTTATTTTATACTCTGTATTAACCAACTATGAAAGAATATTTGTAATGTTATCCAACTTTTTTTTAATTTTTTATTTTCAAAAATATTTTGTATAATAGTATAGATCGGTAATTTTTATAAAATAAAATAAATCTAATGGTTATTTCAAGAGTTTCTATTTAATGCCAATATGCTTACGATTGATATGAGATTATCTAGTTTATTTTTGTAACACACTTCTAGTGTATCGATACATTAACCAAGTGACATGATGAGTTGGTCAATCTAATATTTTATATTAACTTATCTATGAATAATTATATATAAGGCGGATTTTTTCTCCTATCTATATGACCAAGCGCAACAAAAATAGGTTTACTAATCTAATATTTTATATTTACCAACTACTCCATATGAGGCAACGTCATAATTTTTCTTTTTTTAGAAAGTACACTTTATTTAGTATAATGGCACGTGTGAGTAATTTATATGCAAATTTAGGCGGTTACTTTATGTATTTTTTATAATGACAAATATAGGTAATTTATCAACTATGAGGCAACGTCATGATTTTTCTTTTTTTTTGAAAAATAGGCTTTATTTAGTATAATGGCACGTGTGGGTAATTTATATGCAAATTTAGAGAGTTACTTTATGTATTTTTCATAATGACAAAGGTGGATAATTTTTTTATAAATTACAATAGATCCAATGGCTATTATCGAATATGATGATTAGAGTCTAGGAAATTAAAGGCTAGATGTTTCTGATTATTGTGAGATTTTTTTGGATTTATCTTTTTTCTTAGCGCATCTGGTGAGAGTTAACGTGGTGGCTTTGTTGAAGCCTCTAATTAGTAATAGTAATAGAAAATTAAAGGCCAAATGTTTTTGATTATTGTGAAATTTTCTTGGATTTATCTTTTTTTTAGCGCATCTGGTGAGAGTTATCGTGGTGGCTCTGTTGAAGTCTCTAATTAGTAATAGTTTAGTATAATGGCACGTGTGGGTAATTTATATGCAAATTTAGGGGATTATTTTATGTATTTTTTATAATGATAAAAGTGGGTAATTTTTTTTATAAATTACAATAGATCTAATGGCTATTATCGAATATGCTGATTAGAGTCTAGGAAATTAAAGGCCAGATGTTTCTGATTATTGTGAGATTTTTTTGGATTTATTTTTTTTAGCGCATCTGGTAAGAGTTAACGTGGTGGCTTTGTTGAAACCTCTAATTAGTAATAGTAAGATATTAAGATATTAAGATAAGATAGATGACCCTTAGACGAAGGAACCAAAGACGAGACGTTCTTCCACGAATTAACCCCCAACTTTCAACTGCCAGGTCCGATCCGCGCGTCAATCACGTGTCATTACCTTTTTTTTCCACCTTTCCCCCATTCGATTCAGATCAATGGGCTCGTCGAGGCAACTTACCACTGCACACCGTCTCCCACAGTAGTATCGATGCACGTGAACGTTGTTTTGTTTCGCAAAAAGAAAAAAACATATTTATAACAGCACTGGATCAACTTAGTACTCTATCTACGAAATTATATTCCACGATAAATCTACATATTTTGGTATCATGGTTTTTGATGCATTATCATTTAATCGAACTATAGTTTGGTCTTGCATTCTACCGAGTACGAGGCGCTGACTTTAGGAATGCCACTTTCGTAGGCCCAAAGAACGATACCTTTCTTTTTGGCCCACTAACACCTAAGGTGCATTCTCGAAGCCCATAACGGTTGCTGCGGGCCGTAACTGCAAGGACCATGTATTCCCTCACTAATAAAAAAAAAATGCAACTATGAGATTTATCATTCGTAGTAGAACCAGGGCGACTCCGGGGCGTTCCACCGCCGTCAGGAAATTTATATGCAAATTTTGAAGGAAAACAAATTTGAATGATTTTATTAAAAAATCATTTCTATTTGATCTATAAATTATGAATGTAGTTTGATTTAACATGATACCATGACCATTTGTTTAATGCGGTGCCAACAAAACCATCCAAAGAGTAATTTTGACCGGTTTCAAAAGTTGAATAGGTCAAAAATTCTATTCTTCAATCGGAGGAGAATTTTAACTTCGAGCGTAGCTTAAGGAGGTAGTCTCTCCGTGCCTAAATGATAAGAATTTTTTATTGGAGGAAATTAAAAAAATTGTTTTTTGACCCTTAATTTCTTGTCCAATATATTTGTTACTTTCTAAAGAATCAATATCATCTCAGAGGCTCTTTAAATACAATGAAAGTTTTAAGTCCTAAAATTTGATGTAATTTGACTAATCACTAGTCAATATTTGTAAAGTTCAATTTTTCTCCTCTGTGAAATATGCTTATCATTCTAGGTGCAGGGAGTAAAAAGGAACATTTTTTTCCTCTAGGAGCGCTCAAAATCATCAGTTATTATGGGCTTTGTGGTGGTATGATACTCGATGGATCAGAAGCCCATAATGCACTGGAGTCCTTTGTGGCCCAAGACAAATCAAGTATTTTCTTGAGCAAATTGGGTTTTTGGCCCTCAAAAAAGTTTCCTTTAGGTTTATGGCCCAAATTTTGTTGAATTTGGGATTTGGCCCTGAGTCAAAATTTTTTTAGGATTTTGGCCTTTCCATCCATTCCGTCCACGTTCATCGTGAACCAGCCTTGGGAACGAACGGGGAAAGACCAAAATGCCCCTTAGGGCTTGTTTGGATTACATGGAAACCAAAGGAAAAATAGAGGAATGGAGTTCCTATGGTTTTATTCACTGTATTCGCGTTTGGAACAAAGGAATGAACGTTGCCCTTTCCTCTATTTACTGTTAATTTTAGTTAAAAGCATTGAGTTTACAGTTAACTCTAAAATTCTTATATTCTTGCATTCCAAACACCTACTACACCAACTTATGTATTTACTGTGTCACTAAGCATGGCTCTAGTCTATGGAGTGTGAACTTAGAAATGTTTCGTTTTTGCTCTAGGGGTAAAAACTAAAAAGGTCATTTTATCATGTTGATAACACCGTTAACCTTTCAAATGGACGGAAGGGCCAAAATCCTAAAAAAATCTTCGGTCAGTGTAAGCTAATAAGGCCCATTCTCTAGGCCCATATATAATCCAATACAGTAGTGGCCTAGCTGGGCCTAACTGCAAGGACACTGAGTGTCATGGTTTTTCAGCACATATTATACCCGACTGTTTATTATGTTTTATTAAATTTCCTACATACTACTTAGGAGTAGCACACGCAGCAAAATTATAATGTGATGATACTACAGTAACAAGAAATGCACACTACTTTAACTTCTGCCGTCCTGCAGCTGGGCTGTGTTCTGCCAGCAGTGGAAGCAGAGGCATCATCATCAGTTCACACCCTACTTCGTCGTCGATCAACGATCAAGCACCTGAATTATTCATCTCTCTATATATGAAAAAGGTCACACTATCACTGCCATAATGTACGCGCACACACGTGGCATGCAGCTAGACCTTACTCTTTAGTCTTTACTGAATCCTGATGGTGATGGATGGGGTCTGATGTAATATGATTCCAGTCCAGTGATCAGCAGAGCTAGCAGTGCAAATGATGATCCTCCACCGCCCGATGGATCGGCGCCACGTATATGCATATCATCACATGCACATTGTTGCTCCATGCATTTGTATGGGTGCATGGGACTCTGTACACCTAGCTCGATCATACCACACCGTGTCCGTCTCTTTGCTTGCAGTATGAGCCAAGGTATATAAGTTTGCATGAAAGAAGAAGAAGAAGAAGAAGAAGAAACCCACAGCGGTGCCAGAGAATGAAGTTCAGAATACTCGGCCTGCCTGTCTCTGTCATGATGGTGTCTCAGCTCGTCAGTGAACATTGCTGCTGCTGATCGTGCGGTTGTGCTACCACGCGCGTCTTCAGGCTTGCGCTCCGATCCCTGCCTGCCTCCTGGATAGTTAAAGGCGGATGCACGTTTTGTGGATCTAACAACAACGACTGGTAATCTCTGGAAGATTAGCTGCCTTTGACGATCGTCGATCCATTCAGAGTGATTACACATGCATCATTGCATAATATGCGGCAGTGCCGGCCCGCATGCTGCATATGTGTGACGACAATGATAGCTCATGCATGTGCACGTGCTTCATTCCCGCGGTTAGTTCTTGAAATCTTGACTTGATGCCACTGCCGAGCGGAGTGGTACGTGGATGCACGACACACGATTGACCCGCCTAGCCTAGTAGTGCTTCAGAAAGCCCTCTCTGGAGAAGCCGGTTTTTGGTCTCCTTGTTCGAGACTGGAGTTTGGTTTTAGCCATGCAACTCTTTTATTTTTTATGAATGCGTCCGTTGTTGACGCATTATTCGTTATAAGCGGAAAAATAACGTTACAACGGTGTCCTTGAAAAACTAGAAATCCTTGACCACCTACCGGTCACAAATCTATCCATCTAGATGATTTCATAGGTGGATTTGTATTTTCTAAACTTAATAGGATTGTTTGTATTTTTCTAAAAATTAGTGACTACTTATCAATGCTTAACTACAGAAAATGATTCTTATACTAACAGATATTATATTTACGCTTTATTTTTTATTAACACATGTCTATGCTTTATTTGGAGGTATTCGTATTTTATTTATTTTTTATTTATAGCATTCTATTTCGTATAGTTATGTCCAAAAACTTAATTAAGTCATAAACAGACTAATCAAGAAAATCCATAACAGATTACTAATAAACAGAAGATCCTAAAGAGAATACCAACTTCACAAGTGCCATGTTGTACTACATATATAGATCATATTTAGCTATTGCAACTAGTATGCCATCACTAGCTTTCGATTTTTTTTTTTTGGTTAATAACTCAACAAATTTTGTACTCTGTTTTCAGAGGATTGGTTCTCTTGGTCGTTCTCTAGGTCTAATAGGCATAAAATGGTGATATCAATAAATAGGAAGCTTGATTATTATGAGCAATAAAACAGTATGAACCATTATTATGTCTTTTATAAAATGTAAAACCACCTTTGTAACTAGCAAGATGGCCAAATTGACCCGGTATGGATTTTCTTTCTAGTTTTTGGAGCTGCGTGGCCAAACTCGGACAATAGTTGGAAGGCGAAAAATATACTTCTCTCTATATTACAAAATTCTCGGTTAAAGGCACCATGCCCTTGTTTTGCATTGCACATGACATGGTTGTATAAGTAACAATTTTTGTTTATTGATTCTCTAGATCCTACAAGCTGAACAAGCCAGGATTGCATGCTGCAGGGCAATGAGACCAATTATATGTAGGAGATGGAGTTAGGTATTTTTTAGGTTACTGCTTGCATCTGCTCTGCTGTGTCATGCTGAGTAGTCATTGACAAAAGCTACTGCGGTATTCTCCTTCCTAGCTAGTGAACCTAAACTCTATTCCTTCTGTTGCTTATATAGTCAAACTTAAAGTCGATCGATTAGCTCCTCGAAAGCAAGATGCACATTATTTTTGAGACGGATAGAGTAGTCCTCAATCACTGATAAGTGATAAATATAAGAAACAAAAATAAAGGAACCTGCAGGGCTAAGTCCCGTTTCTATAAGTTTTGAGCCGTAAGCATTCACTTGTGAGTGTGAAAGCTGGATTTTATTATTCCATTATCTGAAAAAAAGGAACCTGCAGGTGGTCTGAATAATTTAATTTCCAATAACAACATTGTCCAGGTAACGAAAAGGGCCTCCTTTTTGTAATCTAGCACCACACCACCACACTGCAAACAGTTTCTTGCTTGCCAACGCACGCTTCCATCCAATATGATTGTGATTAACTAAAAAGGGCAACCGATCATTTCGGCCACTTTGTAGTGCGTGCTCAACTCCACATCACAAACTGTGGACCTGCCTATTGTTGCCTTTTCGTAAGACCTGCCTATTGGCTACTGCCTTTTCGTTCTGAACAAACAAATAAACTAACCAAATCGCAGGATCACTGAAGTTTTACAAGTGTCCAGCTCATGATGCAGAGTTTTTCAAGCTCAGTGCAGCTACTCCTCTGTTCAGTGTTCACGCGGGGGACGTGCTACTCTACTGGCATCAAGAAAGGAGATAGAGACCTGTTGCTTTCAGTTACTGGGAATCAGTTTCTCTTGTGCCATACTGCTACTGTGTCCTGTCCCTTTCTTCCTGCCTCACCTCACATTTTTTCTACTGATGAATTAATACTGATACATTTCATGCCATATATTCAAATGGCTAGTACAACACCTACCACTACCATCCTTAGCATTAACAGATATACTGCTGTCCCTAATTACAGCCCACTATCCTTATCTAAAAAAATTACAGCCCACTATCTATAGGCTATTAGTTAGGAGTATAGTAGTTGTATTTGTTAACAGTAAGCGGCGTGTCCCTTGGAATACGCACCCCGAATATGCGCATCATGAGTCCTTTAACCACAGGTTTCAATACAATCATTTCAATCCATGCACGCTCTTGCCCCTGTCGAGCTGTCTTCCTTGAGCTCAACACGCAGATCTACCCAATTGCTTCGTCAGGCAGGGTTGATCATACTGCCATGCATGGAACTACTGACGCCCTTTGCTATATAATGCAAAGTTTTTCGAGATTGTATTCCTTCGAGACTGAGCAAATTCGTAGATGTTTACTATGCTCTTCTGTCTACTTAGCTATGTTTGACTTTTGGGCAAAACAAAAACATTTCACATTTTGAAATGCAGGAGTAGCTTATATATAGCTGATACATTGATGATATGGTTGCCTACCTTCCTCTTCTTGACAGATTGAAATACAATAGGCGGTCGAACACGCCACGTATAATAACATGATTAGTAATGAACACCACGCCTAAATTCCTGCCAAACCAGGAACAATAACAAGCAGTTAGCAAACCATGGAGCTTGTCCAGACTGATATATCCACCAGAACCGAAAACACGACCAAACTGATGAGTTGTCATACAAGTTACTTCATGTCAAGTTTTTGACATTGTTTCGCCTTTCCACAGGATTATTCAGATTTTCAGAGCTGAAGGCCTCACATTTTGACTGCCGAGGCTACTCATTGCACAGCACGAGATCGAGTGACCACGATGCATGATGATGCCTTATGATCATTCGCGCGGCAAAAATCGAAACACCTTTCCTTGCAACCAAAGCCAAGGGCTCTCCGTTCTCCTTCTTCCTCCACCACCTTTTTACCCTGTCGTCCCCTCCTCACATGGCGCCCATGTCGTCCAGTCGCTGTCTCCGTGTCTCCCTTATATACCCCACTCACCCACACCGATCACCGTCCTCTCCACAGCTGACACTGAGCTCCGGCCGGCGCGTGCGGTTAATGCAGATGCAACCAGATCAGTAAGCTAGGTAGCTGGTCGGCCGAGTTGAACGACGACGAGGGACGCCATTAATGGCGGCCGGGTGCAACTGCAAGGCGGCGATCGGGTGCGTGGACCCGCGCGCGCCGGTGCGGGCAAGCTACATGAACCTGTACAAGTGGCCCGAGTCCGACGCCGAGTTCGTCAAGTCGGTGGCCATGGCGCGGCGCCAAGGAGGGCAGGAGAGCCCCGGCAGCGCCGCCGGCGCTAGCGCGTCATCGTACTACTACTACAACGGCAGCGGAAGCATGCGGAACAGCGGCGAGCTGCTGGCGCCGCCGGCGGGGTACTGCAGCCCCCGGGTGGTGGACAGCTACTCGTGCCGGCAGATGTACCTCCGCAGCTACACCTTCTCCAAGAGGAAGGAGACGATGCCCGAGCGCACCATGGCATGCCTCGGCCGCGTCAGGGAGCGCGGCGCCGCCGTGTTCCCGTTCCTCCCGCAGCGGAACGGCGGGTCGTCGTCCACGGACGCCGGCTCCATCGGCAGCGCCAGCAACCGCTTTTCCGGCGCCGGCGCCGTTGCGCGCGGCCAGAGCGGAGACGACAGGGATGGCGACGTAGGACTCCATGGCAGCAGCAACGAGCAGGGGAGGAAGCAGAGCCGGCGGCGGCGGAGGAGGAAGAAGAAGGGGTCGTGCGCTGTGGTGAGGAGGCTGCACGAGGCCTCCGGCGGCGCCGTGCGCGCCCTCTTCCGCCGCCTCCTCGCTTGCACCACCAGCGTCGACGTCGCCGACAACGGCGCCGGTGGGCGTCCGCAGCCGTGAGCCGCGGCCGTCTCCTAGCTTGTCAGGTTACGTGGTGTG
The DNA here is from genome assembly GCA_023333625.1 of Bothriochloa decipiens. NCBI lineage: Eukaryota > Viridiplantae > Streptophyta > Magnoliopsida > Poales > Poaceae > Bothriochloa > Bothriochloa decipiens. The sequence continues at coordinate 5,054,817 of CM041639.1, read as the reverse complement.
CGCTGCTGCCATCGGAGGTGCTCTAGCTTTTGTTAATTTTCGTGTGCATTATGCCTGGTCGTTGCTAGTAGTACATTAGCACTCAGCAGGCAGTAAAACACCCATGCATGGAGGCAGATTAAACAAGGGTCGGGACGACCTTACGTACTGTAGTAAGTTAATATACTCAATCTGTGCTTGTGGTTATTTATTTATTTGGTAATATATGTATACACTGTTGTGCATGGTTATTATTAAGATCAGACTTGTTACGTCTTATCTTACTATTACTAATTAAAGACTTCAATAAAACCACCATGTTAACTCTCACCAGATGCGCTAAGAAACAAAATAAATTCAAGAAAATCTCATAATAATCAGAAACATCTGGCCTTTAATTTTTTAGACCCTATTACTAATTAGATGCTTTAACGGAGCCACCACGTTAACTCTCACCAGATGCGCTAAGAAACAAGATAAATCCAAGAAAATCTCACAATAATCAGAAACATCTGGCCTTTAATTTTCTATACTCTAATCATCATATTCGATAATAGCCATTGGATCTATTGTAATTTATAAAGAAATTATCCACCTTTGCCATTATGAAAAATACATAAAGTAACCCCTTAAATTTGCATATAAATTACCCATACGTGCCATTATACTAAATAAAGCCTATTTTCTAAAAAAAAGAAAAATCATGACGTTGCCTCATAGTTAGTAAATTATCCATCTTTGCCATTATGAAAAATACATAAAGTAACCCGCTAAATTTGCATATAAATTACCGACACGTGCCATTATACTTTATACTATTACTAATTAGAGGCTACAACGGAGCCACCACGTTAACTCTCACCAGATGCGCTAAGAAAAAAGATAAATCCAAAAAAATCTCACAATAATCAGAAACATGTGGCCTTTAATTTCCTAGACTCTAATCATCATATTTGGTAATAGCCATTGGATCTATTGTAATTTATAAAGAAATTACCCACCTTTGCCATTATGAAAAATACATAAAGTAACCCCCTAAATTTGTATATAAATTACCCACACGTGCTATTATACTAAATAAAGCCTATTTTCTAAAAAAAAGAAAAATCATGACGTTGCCTCATAGTTGGTAAATTACTCATCTTTGCCATTATGAAAAATACATAAAGTAACCCGCTAAATTTGCATATAAATTACCCACACGTGTCATTATACTTTATACTATTACTAATTAGAGGCTTCAATGGAGCCACCACGTTAACTCTCACCAGATGCGTTAAGAAAAAAGATAAATCCAAGAAAATCTCACAATAATTAAAAACATCTCGCCTTTAATTTTCTAGACTCTAATCATCATCAACAACAACAACATAGCCTTTTGTCCCAAGTAAGTTGGGGTAGGCTAGAGATGAAACTCAAAAGAGACATGAAAACAAAGAACACTTAAATGGTACAAGAAAAAGATTATGGTTCAGGCATGTTAATTGCTAGTTTCCAAGCGCTCCTATCCATAGCTAAATCCTTAGGGATATTCCACTCCTTAAGATCTCTCTTAACCGACTCATCCCAAGTCAGTTTAGGTCGAGCTCTACCTCTCTTTACATTATCAACCCGCTTTAGAACCCCACTACGCACCGGTGCCTCAGGAGGCCTCCGTTGGACATGGCCAAACCATCTCAACCGGTGTTGAATCAATTTTTCCTCAATTGGAGCCACCCCAACCCTATCCCGAATTTCGTCGTTCCGGACTCTATCCCTCCATGTGCCCACAACACCATCGTAACATACGCATCTCTGCTATACTCAATTGCTGGATATGTCGCCTTTTTGTAGACCAACATTCGGCACCGTATAACAACGCCGGACGAATCGCTGTCCTATAAAACTTACTTTTTAACTTCTGAGGCACCCTTCTGTCACAGTGGATGCTTGAAGCTTGACGCCATTTCAACCAAACAGCTGAAATTCTATGCCTAACATCTTCATCAATGTCACCATCCTTTTGTAGCATCGATCCTAAATACCAAAAAGTATCCTTCTTGGCCACCACTTGCCCATCGAGGCTAACGTCTCCCTCCTCATTCCTAGTCGCGCTGAAATCGCACCTCATGTACTCGGTCTTGGTCCTACTAAGTCTAAACCCTTTCGACTCTAACGTGTGCCTCCATAGTTCTGACTTCCTATTAACCCCTGCCCTAGTCTCATCCACTAGCACCACATCATCAACAAAGAGCATACACCAAGGGATATCACCTTGTATGTCCCTTGTGACCTCATCCATCACCAAAGCAAATAAATAAGGGCTCAATGCCGACCCTTGATGTAGTCCTATTTTAATTGGAAAGTCACTGGTGTCGCCATCACATGTTCGGACACACGTCACCACATCCCTGTACATATCCTTGATGAGGGTGATGTACTTAGTTGGGACTTTGTGCTTTTTCGAGGCCCACCACATGACATTTCTTGATACTTTATCATATGCCTTCTCGAGGTCAATAAAGACCATGTGCAAGTCATTCTTCTGCTTCCTATACCTCTCCATCAACTGTCATAATAAGAAAATTGCCTCCATGGTCGACCTACCAGGCATAAACGCAAATTGGTTTTGGGTCACACTTGTCACTCTTCTTAGGCGATGCTCGATAACCCTCTCCCAGAGCTTTATCGTATGGCTCATCAACTTAATCCCACGGTAATTAGTACAACTTTGAACATCTCCCTTATTCTTGAAGATCGGTATTAATATACTTCTTCTCCATTCTTCAGGCATCTTGTTTAACCGGGAAATGAAGTTAAAAAGCTTAGTTAACCATACTATCTCTCTGGCACCTAGGCATCTCCACATCTCAATGGGAATACCGTCAGGGCCCATCGCTTTACATCCCTTCATCCTCTTCAAAGCCTCCTCGATCTCTGCCTCCTAAAATCTCCTCACGAAACGTCTGTTGGTATCGTCAAATGAGTCATCCAACTCCAAGGTAGGACCCTCATTCTCCCCATTAAACAACTTGTCAAAGTACTCTCTTCACCTGTCCTTGATCTCCTCATCCCTCACCAAAAGTTGATCCGTCCCATCCTTGATGCATTTGATTTGGTTGATGTCCCTCGTCTTCCTCTCGCGGATCCTAGCCATCCTATAAATGTCCTTCTCCCCTTCCTTCGTGCCTAGTCGCTGATAAAGGTCATCATACGCCTGACCTTTTGCTACACTCACCGCTCGTTTTACAGCCCTCTTTGCTATTTTATAGCCCCCAATATTGGCTGCACTCTTGTCATGATGGAGGCGCTTGAACCACTCCTTCTTCTCCCTAATAGCCCTTTGCACCTCATCATTCCACCACCAGGTGTCTTTCGCTTCCTGTTTGCCTCCCCTACTCACTCCAAACACATCCGAAGCCACCTTTCGAACACATGTTGCCATCTTTAGCCATATGTCATCTGCATCTTCTCCTTCCCATGGCCCCTCATCTAGCATCCTCTCCTTAAATGTTTGCGCTGCTTCCCCCTAAGCTTCCGCCATTTTGTTCTCGCAATCTTGGCCCGATTGTCCCGATGGACACGTACCCGAAAGCGAAAATCCGCCACCACAAGCTTACGTTGAGGGACAACACACTGCCCAGGTAACACCTTACAATCTAAGCAAGCATGTTTATCCCCCTCCTTGCAAGGATAAAGTCGATCTGACTCAGGTGTTGTCCGCTATGAAAGGTCAATAGATGGGATTCCCTCTTCTTAAAGACGGTGTTCGCTATCAACAAATCGTAGGCCAACGCGAAGTTCAAAACATCCTCCCCCTCTTGATTTCTACTACCATACCCGAAACCCCCATGCATCCGCTCGAAACCTACATTAGTTGCACCCACATGGCCGTTGAGGTCTCCTCCTATGAAGAGTTTCTCGCTGATAGGCACAGTACTAACCATGCTATCGAGATATTTCCAAAACTGCCTCTTGGTGCTCTCGCAAAGACCTACCTGTGGGGCATAGGCACTGATCACATTCAGAGCCAAATCTCTAACTACCAACCAGACTAGGATAATCCGGTTGCCTTGCCTCCGCACCTCAATTACTCCATCCTTAAGGCTCCTATCGATCAAGATGCCTACACCATTCCTACCCGATGTTGTCCCTGTATACCAAAGTTTGTAGCCAGTATCCTCCACCTCCTTCTCCTTCTGGCCCTTCCATTTAGTCTCCTGAACGCATAGAATATTTACACGCCTCCTAATTGCTGTATCGACTATCTCTCTTAACTTACCCGTTAGGGACCCTACATTCCAGCTACCTAGACGAATCCTAGTTGGCTCGGCTAGCTTCCTTACCCTTCGCACTCGTCGAGGGAAGTGCGAAGACCCTTTCTCATTTTTCACTACACCCGGGCGCAGATGTAGCGCGTCACAAAGGTTGCGACGACCCGACCCTTGCTCATTTATCATCGTACCCAGATCACGATGACGACCCGGCCCTTGCACATTTGACACTACACACGGGTTCCGATGTAGCGCGTCGCTAAGAGGGTTACGCCCAACGAATCTCTTGTGGGTTTCATATCCATGAGAGTGGCTGGTTTTGAAATATTGGCTAGCCGCACGTAACACACCCTCCTCCTTTATCCGGGCTTGGGACTGGCTATATTGAAATGACTCAAGAAAGTCCTCCAATCAACATAAGCGAAGTTTCCTAGACTCTAATCATCATATTTGATAATAGCCATTAGATCTATTGTAATTTATAAAGAAATTACCCACCTATGCCATTATGAAAAATACATAAAGTAACCTCCTAAATTTGCATATAAATTACCCACACTTGTCATTATACTAAATAAAGCCTATTTTTCAAAAAAAAATCATGACGTTGCCTCATAGTTGGTAAATTACCCATCTTTGCCATTATAAAAAATACATAAAATAACCCGCTAAATTTGCATATAAATTACCCACACGTGCTCTTATACTAAACAAAGTGTACTTTCCAAAAAAAAGAAAAATTATGACGTTGCCTCATACGGAATAGTTGGTGAATGTAAAATATTAGATTGGTCTATCTATCACATTGATTTAGTAAATATATTTTAATATTTATACAAATATTTTGTAGCCATCATGTTTATAACTATTTTGCATATAAATTACTCCCTTCGTCTCAAAATTTAAGTCATTCTTGGAGAATCAAAGTTTCTCACAATTAACTAAAATTATAGAGAATATTTCAAATATTTATAACATCAAACAGGTATAGTACCAAAACATAATTAACGAAGAATCCATTGATACTTAGTTACTATTACTAATTAGAGGCTTCAACGGAGCCACCACGTTAACTCTCACCAGATGCGCTAAGAAAAAAGATAAATCCAACAAAATCTCACAATAATCAGAAACATCTGGCCTTTAATTTTCTAGACTCTAATCATCATATTCGATAATAGCCATTGGATCTATTGTAATTTATAAAAAAATTACCTACCTTTGCCATTATGAAAAATACATAAAGTAACCCCCTAAATTTGCATATAAATTACCCACACGTGCCATTATACTAAATAAAGCCTATTTTCCAAAAAAAGAAAAATCGTGACGTTGCATCATAGTTGATAAATTACCCATCTTTGTAATTATGAAAAATACATAAAGTAACCCCCTAAATTTGCATATAAATTACCCACATGCACTATTATACTAAATAAAGTGTACTTTCCAAAAAAAGAAAAATTATGACGTTGCCTCGTAGGGAGTAGTTGGTAAATATAAAATATTAGATTGGTCTATCTACCATGTTGACTTAGAAAATATATTTCAATATTAATACAAATATTTTATAGCCATCATATTCATAACTATTTTGCATATAAATTACTCCCTCTGTTTTAAATTTTAAGTCATTCTTGGAGAATCAAAGTTTCTCATAATTGACCAAAATTATAGAGAACATTTCAAATATTTATAACATCAAAAAGGGATAATATGAAAATATAATTAACGAAGAATCCATTGATACTTAGTTACTATTACTAATTAGAGGCTTCAACAGAGCCACCACGTTAACTCTCAACAGATGCGCTAAGAAAAAAGATAAATCTAAGAAAATCTCATAATAATCAGAAATATCAAGCCTTTAATTTCTTAGACTCTAACCATCATATTCGATAATAGTCATTGGATCTATTGTAATTTATAAAGAAATTACCGACCTTTGCCATTATGAAAAACTCATAAAGTAACCCCCTAAATTTGCATATAAATTACCCAGACATGTCATTATACTAAATAAAGCCTATTTTCTAAAAAAAAATCATGACGTTGCATCATAGTTGATAAATTACCCATCTTTGCCATTTTGAAAAATACATAAAGTGACTCCCTAAATTTACATATAAATTACCCACATGTGCCATTATACTAAATAAAGTGTACTTTCCAAAAAAAAGAAAAATTATGATGTTGCCTCATACGGAGTAGTTGGTGAATATAAAATATTTGATTGGTCTATCTATCACGTTGACTTAGTAAATATATTTTAAAATTAATACAAATATTTTATAGCCATCAAGTTTATAACTATTTTGCATATAAATTACTCCCTCCATCTCATTTTATGTCATTCTTGGAGAATCAAAGTTTCTCATAATTGAAAAAATTAAAGGAAATATTTCAAATATTTATAACATCAAACAGGTATAGTACGAAAATATAATTAATGAAGAATCCATTGATACTTAGTTACTATTACTAATTAGAGGTTTCAACGGAGCCACCATGTTAACTCTCACCAGATGCGCTAAGAAAAAAGATAAATCCAAGAAAATATCACAATAATCAGAAAACTCTGGCCTTTAATTTTTTAGACTCTAATCATCATATTCGATAATAGCCATTGGATCTATTGTAATTTATAAAGAAATTACCCACCTTTGTCATTATGTAAAATACATAAAGTAACCCTCTAAATTTGCATATAAATTACCCACACGTGCCATTATACTAAATAAAGCCTATTTTCTAAAAAAAATCATGATATTGCATCATAGTTGGTAAATTACCCATCTTTGTCATTTTGAAAAATACATAAAGTAACTCCCTAAATTTGCATATAAATTACCCACACGTGCCGTTATACTAAATAAAGTGTACTTTCCAAAAAAAAAGAAAAATGATGATGTTGCCTCATACGGAGTAGTTGGTGAATATAAAATATTAGATTGGTCTATCTATCACGTTGACTTAGTAAATATATTTTAAAATTAATACAAATATTTTGTAGCCATCAAGTTCATAACTATTTTGCATATAAATTACTTCCTCCGTCTCAAATTTTAAGTCATTCTTGGAGAATCAAAGTTTCTCACAATTAAAAAAAATTATACAGAGCATTTCAAATATTTATAACATCAAACAGGTATAGTACGAAAACATAATTAATGAAGAATCCATTGATACTTAATTACTATTACTAATTAGAGGCTTCAACGGAGCCACCACATTAACTCTCACCAGATGCACTAAGAAAAAAGATAAATCCAAGAAAATCTCACAATAATTAGAAACATCTGGCCTTTAATTTTCTAGACTCTAATCATCATATTCGATAATAGCCATTGGATCTATTGTAATTTATAAAGAAATTACTCACCTTTGCCATTATAAAAAATACATAAAGTAACCCCCTAAATTTACATATAAATTACCCACACGTGCCATTATACTAAATAAAGCCTATTTTCTAAAAAAAATATGACGTTGCATCATAGTTGGTAAATTACCCATCTTTGCCATTATAAAAAATACAGTAAAATTAATACATATTGTGCCAACATGCAAATCTCTCTCACATACACACTTAAGATATATGTTTTTAAATTTTAATTAAAATGATTGACATATCTATATTGATAATATAACCACTACTACATGAAATTTTATTGATAAAAAACATCTTTAGAAGTGAGGATATTTATTACTCCCTCCATGAATTATAATTCACATTAATTTTTTTGATATATCCATTTTGTTATGCATCTTAATATAATAATATTATCTAAATACATAGCAAAACGTATGAACCAAGAAAGTCAAAATGACTTATCATTTAAACGAAGATGTCTATGTCTTCCCATCGTAATCTCACACCAAACTCCATCACTAATCTCTCCATCACTAATCTTAAGGGACATGGTGTAGGTTTAATTTTTAAAATGATATTTTTATATTTTATTAACTATCTGGACTTTTCTTTTAAAAAATGTTTTCGACACTGCTAATACCACTGATATATTTAACTACCTATGTCATCATGATACCTAAAAGTAAATAATAATATAATTATTTACTCTTCAAGTTCTAACCCGTACGAGAGCATGGGTTGATGGACTAGTTTTTACTAATAGAACGAAACAATGTTACTAGTTAGCACTCATCAGAGATTGTGACATACACGCTGACTGCGGAGCACCATTACTCACTAACAGTGTAAGTGTAGGACTAATAGCCATGTTGACTAGTGTAAGCTTGATGAGAAGGACCGGAAGCTGCTAACCGTCAGAGATTGTGACATCGATCAATCCCTCATCCACTCATTGCGGTGCGAATATTTACAAATGTATGTACTAGGTTCAGCTTCAATTCTAACCGCCGTCACAGATTGTGACTCTCTCTGGAAACGATGTTACGGCTTCACAATTAATTGTTGGTTCGTGAAGACCTCTGCATTCCTGGTGGCATCCCAGACACGCCACTGCAAAGCATGAGTAGCACAAACGGCCATAAGGTAGCATCTAAGTGAGGGAGGGCACACCCAATCCAGACTTCATCGTCAGTCAAGTCCAGCAACATTGCTTAACTGAAGCTTCTACCAATGCTCGATACTCGAAGTGCAGCCAAAAGAAGACATGCCAACAATCCTCGACGTGATTTGAGCACCGTTGACAAATGTCGTCGTCCAAAACATGCTTAGCAAAGAGGTTAGCCAAGCAAATATCTTGACCTTGGTCGGCAGCCGAGTGCTCCAAATCCGACGCGTTGGCTTATGTGTGTGTCCGTACGTAACTTGTTGCTGCCCAGCACGTACCAGCTGCAGCCCAAGGATGGCGCCACGCCGGCGTCCAGTCCAGCAGCCGTCGTCCACACGCAGGAGACGCCATGGTGCGTGGCGGATATGTGCCGGCCGGCGTGCCGAGGCCGCTCCCTAGCTCGATCGCCCACACCAAGATGAAGACACTGATCGACTATCTGCCTGTATTATATTGCTCGCTCGTATTGCAGAGTGTGTGCCTCATCGTATTGCAGCTCTGCGAAAACACGGGGCTCGAGCTGCTGCAAGCACGGCAAGGAGAGCCACGCGCGGCTACGGGCCGAGGGCCAAGGGAGTGCACGCTAGGGAGACACATCGGTGGCGTGCGGACGGAACAAGCAGAATACGCACATGCTCCTTGCTCCCTTTCGCCTTTCCTCGACGGCGTTCATCATTTCTGCAGGTAGAGAGTTCAGCACCAAGCTGTGGACAGATGGTCGTACACGCAGAGGCGCAGAGTAGAAGAAACTGTGTCCGACTGATGGGAGAGATCTACAGTTGACATCGTTACTTCTGAAAACGCGACCATCGAGGTAACAATGTTGTTCTTTCGTTGGTATTTTACACAATGGGGAAATTTGAGACTCCATTTTCCATATATAATCTGTTCTTCTTCCCATCCGTTAGTGTATCTTCGGCAAGATTACTAAAACACTCCCTCTATTTTCCAGTTTAAGTCATTTTCATATTACCTAAATTTTTTTGTTTTCTCTATCAACACTACCTAAACCAAACTACTCAAGAATGGGTATTATGGAGCGAAAAATAGGATGCCGGGAGCTCAGTTTTTAGCCTCTATTACCCAGATTAAAAATTGAGGGTAAAGTAAGGGTTGCTGCTAGAGATGATCTTAGAGCATCTCTAGCAATAATACCTAAATTGGACCCCCTATTTCGTGACGTGGCTAGCCCCTACTCCAATACTACTCATTTTTGTTGTTTGCTTCAGTAACGCTATCTAAAACCAGCTACCTAAATCCATCTCAGTACAGAATGACACATGGGCCCCTTATGTCATCCTCTCTCTGTTCTTCTTCCGGGAGGAAGCGCCGGGCAGGACCATTTCGATTGTGGCCGCGCGTCTGTGCCGGTGAGGGCCACTCCGCCCGCAGTGCGACCTGCTGCATCGGGGAGGTAACAACTGCGTCGCGTGCCCGCCGTCGAGTCACGCAAGGCAGGAGCAGGCGCCGCGCCTCCATCGAGCCGTGCAGGGGAGGAGCAAGCATCGTGCCAGGGAGGAGCAGGCGCCGCACCGTGGAGGTTGCGTCGGGGATGAGTATGGCGCCGGAGACGTGGAGGAGGAGGGTGTCGTAGATGTAATGGAGGAGGGCGCCGCGCTGTCCCGGGCCACTGCGCCAGGGAGGAGCGACCCATGTGCCTCCATGTCGGGATCGAGCAGGACACCGCGCCTCCTGTGGGCCTTCGCGCCGGGGTGGAATGATTGGCAAGACGTCGCCGTGGATGTTGCGCCGGGGTGGAACGATCGGCAAGCCGTCGCCGTGGATGTTGCGCCGGGGAGGATGAAGTTACGCGCCTCGGGTGGATTGCGTGCAATAGATGCGGTTGCATGAGAGAGAAAAAGTAGGGGGGAGTAGCAGAGGGCCAACGGGAATGGGGGAGTTACGGAAAAAACAGGATGCCAACAAACTTAAGGAGCAGTGGCGAAGGGAGGGAGGGGCTAAGGGGGGCCTGGCACCCCCCAACAGCCTATTAATTTCACTAGTAGTCCTTCATTAGCTCTTAATTTTCAGTGTTTATTAGCACATTTATGAAGATCTCCCCCCTACCTCAAGCTGCCCCCCTAACATCTATTTCTGGCTCCGCCCCTGTTAAGGAGCCTAGTAGGTGTCTGCTGGAGCCGTTGTTTTGCTTCCCACTACCCCAAGTCAGGAGTAGATGGAGCAGTACGGGGTATTGCTGTAGATGCTCTTATGGAACAGTAATCGGCTTTGCATCCAAAATCCGCGTCATGTGCCACTCCACCACAAGGTCGCTTGTCTGGTATCATTGGTAATATATGGAGGCAGGGACTCTTTCTTCCCTCCCGTGGTCAGCTCACGCGATCAAGATGGAACCGACGAAGCTACTTTTTCCAGCACCTTACTCCTCTCAACGTGATATATGTATACATTTGTTTGTTGTGTGAAGACACCCCCCTCCCCTCCCCGGTGACCATAAAATTTTAAAATTTGAAGACCAGACTTGCTACAATTTTACTAGTTGGCACGCATCAGAGAAAGCAACATACACGGTGACTGCGGAGCACCATTACTCACTACAGTGGAGCCAACAATAGTCTCCCATTGTGCCGATCTGCTTCGCCTGGGCTTCAGGCCCCTTAAATCCAATAGGCTAAAATATGAAAAACAGTCGACTCGAGTCAGTCAAAGATAGGATTTGTCAAATGCATGAATCGATTGAATGCAAGCTAGAGCTATAGCCGATTCTCTCTCAGGTCAATTGAGATCAAGTAGATTACGGATTGGTCAGTGCCTCCAATTCAGCCTTGTTGGACGACTGATCATCAACTAGCTAGTTCGATGTTTGAGGCCATGCTTGACTTCTTGATCTCCTCTATCAGCATAACAACATGCGCCTTTGATGGCCGGGCGTCTGAGAGACTGAGACTAGTGCTACTGCCATAGCAAACAACATGAGATGAGCCAGTCTGACGTCTCATGATGAGCTCCGGCCATATCAAACACCACTGAACCCCACTCAGAGCGATTAACAAACAATCAGTTGCTTTGATGATGCTTCTCTCCTCTTCCAAATCCACACTCCTTCAGGGCCCTGACCAACTTGTCAGCACACATGTTGTCAAAAAAAAAAAAAAAAGCAGCTAGAACAAGGGGCTGTAGGCGGCGGCGAGAAAGTTGGGTGGGGGCGCGGCTTGCTCTAGTGCGACGTTGTCGGCGCCATTGGGACCAAAGCGGCAACTGCGAGCGGGACAACGACCTCTACCGCAACCGCTACCATTATCGCGACCGCTTCCGGGCCCGGCCAAGGACGCGTTCTCGGTTTTCCAGGAGTGAGAGGCATCCGTATCCTATCTCTTGCCTCCTTCACCCATTTAGCTAAATCTTAGGGACAAACTTGATTGCAAGTTGTATTCACGGAAGTACATGAAAGATTATAACTTTGCTTATTATTTTCTTGTGTCTCTTAGGTTAATTATACAGGTTTGAAGTTACCGATACAACTTTGCTTCCTAATTTGGTTCTTCTGTTAGATTTGATCACTAATATGTGGTGGAAACCACTTACTAGGTGAAAATATAGATACTAATTCAAAAGATATATTTTAGTCATGACCCTCAGATATGGGTGGATGATTAGATGCTTTCTCACTGAAAATTGCAGCAAGATTAGCATATGAGAATGGGCATATGCTGTACCTAGACAGGGACCCCTCACTTGCTCTAATGTTTATCGTTACAAAAACTGGCTTTTCTCATGAGCAAACACAGATTGGAAATCAACATTGATGATTTGTTTGTAAACAGGGCGGCGCGAGTCGACTTGGGCCCCAAATGCTGTTGAATTGAGGAAGACCCTACAGTAGGGAACGGCCTCCTGGGGACCAAGGGAGGGAGACCATCGACGAAGCTCTTCCTCCTGGGCGCAGAGCTCATCGCCGGCGATGCCGCGACGCCCCGCTCCCGATCAGGCAGAGTCGACAGGGCCGGCCGCTCTTTGACCGGCATCATCTTGACGGCCTCGTCGAAGTTGAGCGTGGTAGGCATGATGACGGCGGTGTCCTGCTCGGCGAACCAGGATCGCCTGCGCATTGTCATCTTGGCGGCCTCGTCCTGCTCGGGCTCGGGGACCACCCATGACTGCCTGCGCGTCGTCATCCTGGGGGCCTCGTCCTGCTTGGGGAACCAGGTCCGCCTGCGCTTCGTTATCCTGGCGGCTTCGTCCTGCTCGGGCTCGGGGACCACCCATGACCGCCTGCGCAGCGCGGCGCCCTATGTGGGTCAGATATTAACAAGTTCACCAACAAGATCCCCTACAACTGTAGTTATGAAAGAAATGGGCTAGACGTGGACTTTAACAAAGTTCGAATTGGTGAAACTTCACTCCGGTCCGTCTGCAGGGTATTGTCGGATGAAACTGGACGCTACACTCAAGTTCAGACACAGGGCTTTGGCAGCTATTAAAGTAACTTGTTGTGAAGCAACTAAAAGGCAGTTTGTGTACTTTCAAATAATGAGGTTATATCGGTATTCCCAGAAGGAGTCGATAGACCGCTGCCCATATCTATAGCATATACACTCATGAGGTTGTATCGGTATACCCAATCAGAAGTTCAAATTGCTTAATTAATATGGAAGAGGCTAATTAATTTATGTGTAACATCGGTATGGTGGTTTAATTTATGTAGTCTAAGTATTTTGACACTATTTCTCTATTCCATTAAACCTCAAATTTATAAGAGTTCGATATGTGTTGGGTTATAATTTGTGAACAAGAGAGGGGGGGGGGGGGGCGGAGAAGAGAGACAATACCTAGTACTTGCAAATGAGAGTGGGAGGGAGAGAGTCCCTTAGCTTGATGCTTTTTGAAACTATATATATAGGCAACAATGTGGTCCGTTGGTAGGGTTGGATTTACATGCAACTACACAAGCACTAGTTGGGCCTATTCGAGTTAGGAACGTGGCTCATATATCATATGGGTTCCCCAACATAGCCGACACAACATGACCTAATAGATGCTCACACTAGAGGCACAAATACAACACGAAACATGGTCACAAAAATTGCCCTTCTCTACCTACATGTGCACTCCTCATCACGAAAAAATTACATCCCAAAAACCATATAGAAAAAACTTATAGAGAACTAGTCTTTCTAGATCTGTGATGTTCTTGATGTGTTCGTATTTGGGCTTTAGCTCCTTCTACGGCTTCCATGACAAGGTTCATCAGCATTGCTCCGTGTCGAGGACATTCTCGGCACGTAGATCTTTCAATGGTGCTATATGTCACCGTCCCTCTTTACTGGCTGCCATCTCAGCCGCTGGACGTTGACCTTGCCTCTCACTATCGATTCTTCCATCCGCCAGCTTGACCTTGTGCTCCTCTTGTCTAGTGGATGATTTACCCAGTTCAGTTGTTGTCATTGAGGAAATTGTGCTAACAAAGATGGTATGATTGACATTTTGAACAAAATAGTAGTGACCAAGGGTTGCTATCATCATTACTCAACATCGAGTAAAATGATGATGAGGTAATCCATGTGCAATGTGCATATTCATAGGTGAGACGACTCTTTCTCGGAAGAATCTTATATGGCACCAATTGTAGTGAGGACAACATCAGACAACCCAAGCAGACAATTGGTGTCATGGATCGAGTTAAAGGAATTGTATCAATTTACCAAAAGTCTGCCCTCAGCAAGCATACCAAGTTCTGGACTATGTTAGTTTTGTTAATAAATTAATGTGTCGGTGTTTTTTACCGGTAGATATTTAGTTCTTGGGGAACCTCGTTTGGTGCAAAGATCAATGGCAATGGAGATGAGATTTATCTTAGTGCAGGCCGGCCCTCAGGAAGTGACTAAAAGCCTAGTCCAGTGGCTACTTCTTTGTATTATCTTGGCGAGTTGCGAGAGTTTTGCAGCTACGCCCTAGTCCTACCGTTGGCACCAGTGCTTGCACCGGTGTCGTCATCTCCTTCCCCTACACTCCCTAGGATCGAGGAGGCTGCCCCAATGGCCACGGGTGCCACTGTGCCAGAGATTGAGTCGACGTCTCATGGTAAAGTGGTCGATCTCTCAGATGAGTCGGCGGGCCTGGGCACCATTGTTTACGCCAGTTCCTCTAGCACCAGCCCTGTGTCGCTGGCCTGCCTGACACAAAAAACAATACAGAGCTCGCGGGGAGGCTGTTCGTCGAACTCAACCGCGAAGACAATGAGATCCCTGGGATGGTGCCCTCGTGGTCCTTGATAGCAACTAGGAAGGGAACGACGACAACGAGGAGGGCAGCGTTGCGTTTTCATAAGATGACGATGCTGCCCCTAAGACATCACCAAGTGCATAAGGAACTTGGTGACGAACTGACGATCACCTTGAGGGGTAGTTGGTTAGAGGGCTGGGACGACGACGACGGAGGACGCCATTAATGGCGGCCAGGTGCAACTGCAAGGCGGCGATCAGTGCGTGGACAAGTGGCCCGAGTCCGACGCCGAGTTCGTCAACTTGGTGGCCATGCAGCCGCGACAGGAAGGAGGAGGGCAGGAGACCACTACCACAGCCACTACAACGGCAGCGGCAGCATGCAGAGAGTTCCCGTTCCTTCCGCAGAGGCACGGTGGAGGGTCGTCGTCCACGGACGCCGGCTCGGTCGGCAGCGCCAGCAACCGCTTTTTCGGTGCTGGCGCCTTTGCGCGCGGTGAGAGCAGAGACGGCAGGGAGGACGATGCAGAACTCCATGGCAGCAGCAAGGAGCAGGGGAGTAAGCAGAGCCGGCGGCGGCGAAGGAAGAGGAAGAAGAAGGGGTCGTGCGCCGTGGTGAGGAGGCTGCACGAGGCGTCCTGCGGCGCCGTGCGCCCCATCTTCAGCCGCCTCCTCGCTTGCACCAACAGCATCGACGTTGCCGACGACAGCCCCGGTGCGCCGTCTCCTAGCTGAAGAGAGATGGCCATGCATGTCACCGTACCTGCTGTGCTGTGCTGATGGCTGCTGCCATCGGAACTTGATGAGTAAATATTTATATTAATATTTACTTTTAGGTATTATGATGACATAGGTAGTTAAATATGTCGGTGGTATTAGCAGTGTCGAAAATATTTTTTGAAAGAAAAGTCCAAATAGTTAATGAAATATGAAAATATCATTTTAAAACTTTAACCCTACACCATGTCCCTTAAGATTAGTGATGGAGAGATTAGTGATGGGGTTTGGTGTGAGATTACGATGGAGAAGACATAGACACCTTCGTTTAAATGATAAGTCATTTTGACTTTCTTGGTTCATATATTTTGCTATGTATTTCGATAATATTATTATATTAAGATGCAAAAAAATAGATGTAACAAAAAAAATTAATGTGAATTATAATTCATGGAGGGGTAATAATATCCTCACTTCTAAAGATAATTTTTACCAACAAAATTTTATGTAGTAGTGGTTATATTATCAATATAGATATGTCAATCATTTTAATTAAAATTTAAAAACATATATCTTAAGTGTGTATGTGCGAGAGATTTGCATGTTGGCACAATATGTATGTTTACTTAAAATAATTTTATTGTATTAACTTTATAAAATTAGCAATGGAGAAACATATTATGCTTTCAATATTTTCTATAAGCTAATAAAATAATTGTAAGATATAGATAATTAGTAGAATGTATTAAATTAGTAGTAAATTCATATAGGTGGCCTTACTCATAACATCGTACAATTTTAGTCCTCTATTTTTTTAACATTGTTAGCATGTACACCGAAAATAGTCTAACTACGTTATATCATAGTAAACAATAAAAATCATACTGAGACTTATTTGTTCGCCACTATCATGCTAGATTGCATCCCATGCTCTCGAATCTATTGGATAATTTATTTTTTTATAGTTCCTTCACTGGCTTAATCAATCTCACTTAAAGTTTATTATAATGATGATGACATTAATTTACCTTTTTTATATAGAATTACTACACAAAAATTAAATGACAAATACCACGATCATGGTAGACTACAGAAATAGATTTCTATTTCTGTGTTGTTGATGAAAATTGGAGCTCTTAGTTTTTGATATATATTTTCTTTGAGATTTTATTAATAAATACAACAATTAACTAAACGTGGTAGATATGATAATCTAATATTTTTTATTTTATACTTTGTATTAACCAACTATGAAAGAATATTTGTAATGTTATCCAACTTTTTTTCAATTTTTTATTTTAAAAATATTTTGTATAATAGTATAGGTGGGTAATTTTATAAAATAAAATAAATCCAATGGTTATTTCAAGAGTTTCTATTTAATGCCAATATATTTACGATTGATATGAGATTATCTAGTTTATTTTTGTAACACACTTCTAGTGTATTGATACATTAACCAAGTGACATGATTAATTGGTCAATCTAATATTTTTATATTAACTTATCTATGAATAATTATATATAAGGCGGATTTTGTTCTCCTATCTGTATGACCAAGCACAGTAAAAATAGGTTTACTAATCTAGTTACAAACATGATAGCTATAAATAGTTGTATTAATATTAAGATATATTAACTAAGTTAACATGATAGATAAGCTAATCTAATATTTTATATTAACCAACTATAAGGCAACGTCATATTTTTTCTTTTGTTTTGAAAAATATTTTTTTATTTAGTATAATAGCAAACATAAATAATTTATATGCAAAATAGTTATAAATATGATGGCTACAAATATTTGTATTAATATTAAAATATATTAACTAAGTCAACGTGATAGATAGACCAATCTAATATTTTATATTCACCCGACATAGATACTCCCTCCGTCTCAAATTGTAAGTCATTCCAAGAATCTTGAAGAGTTAAAGTAATCTAAGTTTGACCAAATTTATATGATAATGTAATAATAATTAGGATGTCAACTAAGTATAAATGGATTCTTTGTTAATTATGTTTTCGTACTATACCTGTTTGATGTTATAAATATTTGAAATATTCTCTATAATTTTGGTCAATTGTGAGAAACTTTGATTCTCCAAGAATGACTTAAAATTTTAGACGAAGGGAGTAATTTATATGCAAAATAGTTATGAACATGATGACTACAAAATATTTGTATTAATATTAAAATATATTTACTAAGCCAACGTGATAGATAGACCAATCTAATATTTTATATTCACCAACTATCCATATGAGGCAACGTCATAATTTTTCTTTTTTTGGAAAGTATACTTTATTTAGTATAATGACACGTGTGGGTAATTTATATGCAAATTTTAGGGGGTTACTTTATGTATTTTTCATAATGGCAAAGATGGGTAATTTACCAACTATGAGGCAACGTCATGATTTTTCTTTTTTTTGGAAAATAGGCTTTATTTAGTATAATGGCATGTGTGGGTAATTTATATGCAAATTTAGGGGGTTACTTTATGTATTTTTCATAATAGCAAAGGTGGGTAATTTCTTTATAAATTACAGTAGATCCAATGGCTATTATCGAATATGATGATTAAAGTCTAAAAAATTAAAGGACATATGTTTGTGATTATTGTGAGATTTTCTTGGATTTATCTTTTTTCTTAGCGTATCTGGTGAGAGTTAACGTGGTTTTTGAAAAATATGCTTTATTTAGTATAGTAGCACGTGTGGGTAATTTATATGCAAATTTGGGGATTACTTTATGTATTTTTCATAATGGCAAAGGTGGATAATTTCTTTATAAATTACAATAGATTCAATGGCTATTATCGAATATGATGATTAGAGTCTAGGAAATTAAAGGCCAGATGTTTCTGATTATTGTGAGATTTTCTTGAATTTATCTTTTTTCTTAGCGCATCTGGTGAGAGTTAACGTGGTGGCTCCGTTGAAGCCTCTAATTAGTAATAGTAATAATGGCACGTGTGGGTAATTTATATGCAAATTTAGGAGGTTACTTTATGTATTTTTCATAATGGCAAAGGTGGGTAATTTCTTTATAAATTACAATAGATCCAATGGCTATTATCGAATACGATGATTAGAGTCTAGAAAATTAAAGGCCAGATGTTTCTGATTATTATGAGATTTTCTTGGATTTATCTTTTTTTTTAGCGCATCTAGTGAGAGTTAAAGTGGTGGCTCTATCGAAGCCTCTAATTAGTAATAGTAAGATGCAAGCTTTATGACAACGACTGGAAGCTGCTAACCGTTAGAGATTACCACACACTCGGCTCCTAACCGTCAGAGATTGACACGCAACTAGGAAAATGCCCATTTATTGTGTGTAAAGTTTCAAAAAAGTTAAAGCTTCTAAGCATGAATATAGTAGACTCCGCGGGCACTCGTAGCCGCGGGGATGCTTTTCATGGCCAGCCACTCGTGCCGGCAGATGTACCTCCACAGCTACACCTTCTCCAAGAGGAAGGAGACCGCGCCCGAGTGTTCCATGACGTGCCTCGGCCGCATAAGGGAGCATGGCACCCCCGTGTTCCCGTTGTTCCTCCCTCAGCGAAACGACACCGACGGACGATCTTGTTGTTGTCCATGGACGTCGATGGCTCGGTCAGCAGCGCAAGAAACCGTGTTGCTGTTGCACACAACGAGAGCATGGACGACAGGGAGGACGACGACGTGCTTGGGCACCGTGGTGGTGGCAGCAGCAAGAAGCTGGGGAGGAAGCTGAGCCGGCTGCGGCGGAGGAGGAAGACGAAGGGGTGTGCCGTGGTGAGGAGGCTGCAGGAGACGTCATGCACACGCAGTACGGAGCAAAACTACAAGCAATGGACCCTTCAATACAACTCTAATCTAATAATATAATAGCTATGTTAATAAAGTGCAATGCATATAAGACATTCTTTTTAAACAAGTAATACATCTGATCTTACCTTAAAAGTTTCTTCTAACGTTAGTTGCTGCGAAGTCATTGATGATGGCCTCAATATCAATTTCATCTAATAATTTCTTCTAGATGCATAAAGTTGCCAAACCATTTAATCTTTCTTGGGACATTACGGACCTCAAATAATTCTTCAATAAAATTTGCTTTAAAAAGGCCCTTTCAGCTGAGGCCACTATCACCGGCATACTGAATAAGATCCGATAAGCAATAGAAATATTAGGATAACAATCCGCTTGTGTGACACAAAATCTCCATAGCAGATATTGGCTTATTTAGCAAAGTAAACTGCATAACAGCTAACTCAGAAATCATGTCATTCACATCAAAATCTGATGAACCATCCAAAGAGAAAGTTTTTGCTAATTTGATGCAATGCTCTCTTAGATCAGCATGATTCAATGACTTCAAGGATGTTGAATTCATCATTAGAAATTCAAATTTTTCATTAAATGACTAGAGTGATCCGACAAGTCAAAAGGGGGAAGATGGAAACTTTTTGTTGGACAATAAGGGTGAGCCTAAGGCGAAGAAGTCACTTAAGTTTTTGTTCAAATCGACGGTTCTCTGTCTGCATGGTTATTGGAGTTCTGTCAGGACGATTAATTTACATGTAGCATTAATATGGTGGTTTAATTCATGATGTCTGAAATGTCAAGTATTCTTATTCATAGACTATAATGTTTGGAATCACTAGAAGCAAGAATTTGGGTACCTTATCTGGCAAGTCAAGATATCTTACCTAAGTAGTTTTTTAATGAAGAAAAGGTAGAAGCTCAGTTAAGTAGAAAAGAAGAGGTTTATGTGTAATACACGGGCATCCTAGGCGCTAAGCACGCTTCCACTGCTAGTTTGGATCCAAGTGTGTATTTTGCTTTTATTTCCTCTCGTACTTTCTAGATGAGTTCATGTTGATTTTCTAATATGAACCACAAAACTGCATTCTATATTATTCTCACACTATTTATCTTTTCCTTTAAACTTAATATCTATATATCCTATGTAGATAAACCCCACTAATATAATTCTCTCAATTGCAAATTATGATATCCAACATCATCCACTAACATGCTATTAGCTATCCACATCAGCATGTCATGCTATCTACTAACATTATTTTGTAATAGTTAATTCCATCCTAGGAATTGCATGAATAGTTTGATATTATTCCAAATCAGTACCCTCAGCAGCAACGCACGAGGTATGCTCCTAGTTTTTAAGAGTTTGATATGTTGGGGTTGCAATTCCTAAACACAAGTGAGGGGGGTGGAGAGGAGGAGGCAGCACCTAGTACTTGCAAATGAGAGTGGGAGGGAGAGAGTCCCTTGCCTTGATGCCTTTTGACACTATATATAGGCAACAATGAGGCCTCTTGGTAGGGGAGGATTTACAAGCAACTACACACTAGTTGGGCCAATTTGAGTTATAAACATGGCTCATATAACATATGGGCTCCCCTAACATAGCCGATACAACATGACCTGATAGATGCTCATACTAGAGGCACAAATACAATATGAAACATGGTCACTAAAATTGCCCTTCTCAACCTACATGTGCACTCCTCATCATGAAAATTTACATCCCAAAAACATGTGGAAAAAGAACTAGGCTTTCTAGCTCTAAGTGCCCTAATGTTGATGTTCTCGATGTGTTCGTATTTGGGCTTCGGATCCTTCTACGGCTTTGATGACAAGGTTCATCAACATTGCTCCTTCACATGAGGACCTTCTCGGCACGTAGATCTTCTGTGGTGCTATATGTCATTGTCCCCCTTTATCGACTGTCATCTCGGCCGCTGGATGTCGACCTCGCCTCTCACTATCGATCCTTGCATCCCCCAGCTTGACCTTGTGTCCCTCGTGTCTGGCTTCCTGCTTGTAGTCCCGCATAGTGAGTTCTGAGGCAAATAAATTATCTTTTCTCTTTGGAATTGTGCATTTATTTTTAATTTCTATTTGGAATATTGTTAATGTTCTTGAATTGTCAATTTGGGTTTACAAACTTAAGTAAACATAGTTGGTATTTTGTAGAACTATATGGTCTGTTGTAGTATTTGTTCATTGGCAAAGAGAGCTCTTACATAGAGCTTTAGTTTGTTTGCATTCTGTTTAAGTCCTTTTGTTCATTTGGTTATTTCTTAAACCAAACAGGTAATGTGGTTGCCTCATTTTGGAGAAAAAATGAATGTTGTGCACCTGGCCATTGTTTTTTGCTAGGACTTATACAACCAAATTAGTGGACGATTTATCTGGTTCATCAGTTGTTGTTAATGAGAAAATTGTGCTCACAACGATGGTATGATTGACACTTTGAACAAAATAGTAGTGATTGACACTTTGAACAAAATAGTAGTGACCAATTGTTGCTATCATCATTACTTAACATCGTGTAAAACGATGATGAGGTAATCCATGTGATATTCATAGGTGAGACAACTCTTTCTTAGAAGAATCTTATATGGCACCAATGGTTAGTAAGGACAACATCAGACAACCCAAGTAGGCAATTGGTGTCATGAATCGAGTTAAAGGAATTGTATCAATTTACCAAATGTCCGGCCTTAGCAGGCATATCAAGCTCTGGACCATGTTAGTTTTGTTAATAAATTAATGTGTTGGTAGTTTTTATTGGTAGATATTTGGTTCTTGGAGAACCTCACTTGGTGCAAAGATCATTCACAATGGAGATGAGATTTATCTTGGTGTAGGTCAGCCCTCAGGAAGCGACCAAAATCCCTAGTCCAGTGGCTACTTCATTGTATTACTTGGCGAGTTGCGAGAGTTGCAATTACAATGTGTAATGGCAAGTTTTGCAGCTACGCCCTAGTCCTGCCGTTGGCACCAGTGCCTATACCGGTGTCATCATCTCCATCCCCTGCACTCGTGATCGAGGAGGCCACCTATGATTGAGGAGGCTACATTCGTGAAGGTGGAGCAGTCGAAAGCCTCGACGGTCACAGGTGCCATAGAATAAGCCGACGTCTCCCGGTAAATTGGTCGAGCTCTCCGACGCAAATGAGCCAGTGGGCCTAGGCACCATTGTTTATGCAACTTCCTGTAGCACCAGCCCCTAAGCTCAATGTGTCGTTGGCTAGCCTGACACAAAAAAAAGCTCGAGAGGAGGTTGTTCATTGAACTCAACCGCGAAGACATGGAGATCTCAGGGATGGTGCCTGTAACCAAACTAGATTATGATAGGGAACTAGCTCAAAAACTTGATAAGGTCAACACTCCGGCCACCGCCAAGAGCTCGCCGCTGCCACAACGATACGGTTCATGTTTCAGATCAGGTTTAGAGTTCATCTTCGACCACAAGGAATACATAGGGAGAACGACGGCGTCCCTGCCTGTTACATGGGCCGTCCTAATGAATCAAACTAGCAACATGAGCCACACTCGATTACTCCCATTTTGGGCCAACAACATGGTAGTTGGGCTTCGGCTTTCTTTTCATTCGAATGCCTTGATCAGCTCCATCTTCAGGTTCAGGAGTAGCAATAGGCACACGAGTAGGTTCAGGTGAGTACCTTCATCACCGGTGACATCCTCCCTCCCTCGAAACATGGCTTGACCCCAAGCCAGTGCACAGGGAAACTCTTGACGTAGCGCTTCTTCATATTCCCATGTTGCTAATGCCGGAGGAAGGTTTGACCATTTGACTAAGACTTGAGAGATAGCCTTGTCATTATGGACATGAAGACGCCTACCCAAGATCTTGTTAGTAACCTAAAATGGCAGATTAGTGTTTAGCAATTCTGGGCAAACAAGAGTATTTGGTTGCACAGCCTTTTTGAGAAGTGAGACATGGAAAATCGGGTGAATCTCACACCCTTCAGGGAGCTGCAGTTTGTAAGCCACATCATTGACTTTAGCTTCAATTAGAAATGGGCCAAAATATCTGAATGAGAGCTTGTTAGAAGACCTGTTGGCAAAAGTTTGGACATATGGTTGGATCTTGAGATACACCCAGTCTCCCACTTGGTAGCTCCTGAATGACCTCCTCTTATCAGCTTGTGATTTCATTTTCTTTTGAGCTCTAGAAAGGTGTTGCTTAATCAAGTTCTGCATGAGTTCTCTATCATTGAGTCAGTCATCCAATTCAGCAATATTAGTTTCTCTAGGAGGCTCTATGCCCAACTGTCTTGGGTGGTGACCAAACATGGCAAGGAATGGTGTTTGACCTAGAGAGGAGTGACAGGATGTATTGTCCAATATTATTCTAAAGATACCCAAGATGACCATTTGGTTGGGCACAAAACACCTCAAATAAGTCTCAAGACACTGATTGACTCTTTTTAACTGCCCATCAGACTGAGGATGGTAAGCACTTGTCATGTGAAGGTCGGTACCAAACATAGTGAATAGTTCCTTCCATAGCTTGCTTGTGAACATCCTGTCTCAGTTAGAGACAATGGATTGTGAAATGCCATGTATTTTGAACACATTGTCCGTCAAATGTATCGCCACTTGAAGAGCTGAGAAAGGGTGGGACAAAGGAATAAAGTGGAATGCCATGTATTTCCACAACCACTAATATGCAGTCAAATGATTTGGACTTGGGCAGCCATCCTTCAATAAAGTCCATTGTGATACACTTCCAAGCTCCATCAGGAACAGGGAGAGGAGACAATAGACCACGAGATGCTACCCTTTCAGTTTTAGCTTGATGGCACACTTGGCAATTGGCAACAAAATCTTTTACAGAGTGTTTGAGATGTGGCCATGCAAACATTTTCTTAACTCTATGATAAGTAGCCTCATATCCTGAATGTCCTCCTACTGCACTAGCATGCACTGCAGATAGGACCTCATGGTGTATACTTGTAGCATTGCCCAACCAGACTCTGGATCTATAGTATATGATGCATGTGCGAGTTCATAATCTCCACTAGGTGAGTGCACTGACAATTCCTACAAGAGCTTTGAGGATTTAGGGTCTTGGAGATAAGCTTCCTATAATTTCTGTTTCCAAGATGAAATATTGACTGAAACTATAGATAACTCCAGATCTGGTGCATGATTTGTTCTAGATAATGCATCGGCCACTCTATTGTCCTTGCCTTGTTTGTACATAATCCTGTATCGAAGTCCCATAAGCTTTTTGGTCATAGCTTTGTGTTGCCAAGGTGTGGAGAGTCATTGGTCATCAAGATGAATTAGACTTTTGATCTGTTTTTAGAATGAACTCACTGTTCAACAGATAAGGCCTTCAATGATCCAAAACCATGAGTATAGCATAACATTCCTTCTCATATGTTGAGAGGCCTTGAGCCTTGGGTCCCAAAGCTTTGCTAACATAAGCTATAGGATGGCCATTTTGCTATAACACTGCTCCTATGCCCTTATCTGAAGCATCAGTTTCAACTTCAAACATTAGTGGAAAATTTGACAGTGCTAAGACTGGTGCAGTCATCAAGGCAGTTTTAAGAGCTTGAAAAGAGGACTTAGTTTTTGAGGTCCACACATATAGTTGCCCCAACTTAAGCAGATTAGTGAGAGGTCAGGCCATGAGACCAAAGTTCTGAACAAATTTCCTATAGTACCCAGCCATACCCAGGTAACTTCTGAGTTCTTTGACTGACTTAGGTGCTGACCAATCAGCTATGATCTGCACCTTTTCTAGATCAGTAGAGACACCCTCAGGGCTAATGACATGGCCTAAATAATTCAGCTCTTGTTTAGCAAGAGAACACTTAGCAAGCTTGACATACAATTGGTGTTGCTGCAAAAGCTTGAACACTTCTTCAATATGGTATAAATGTTCTGCCCAAGTAGTACTATAGATTAGGACATCATCAATGAATGCCACAACAAATTTCCTCAGAATAGGAGCTAAAACTGTATTCATGACACCTTGAAAGGTACCTGGTCCTCCTGTGACTCCATAAGGCATGACTTGGTACTCAAAGGGCCCATTATGAGTTTGAAATGTAGTTTTTGGTTCATCACCTTCTGCCATTCGAATTTGATGGAACCCTGAACACAAATCCAAAGATGTGAACAATTGTGCACCATGCAATTAATCTAACAGCTCATCAATCACAGGCAATGGGTATTTACTCTTTACTGTCATAGCATTCAACCTTCTATAATCCACACATAGCCTCCAATCCCCTGTCTTCTTTTTAACTAAAAGAACAGGTGAAGAGAATGGGCTAGTGCTAGGCTTGATTAATCCTTTTTCTAGCATTTCCTTAATTTGCTTCTCAATTTCATTCTTTTGATAAGGATTGTACAATATGGTCTCAGTCCAAAAGGAGTAGCCCTAGGTAGCAAAGGAATTTGATGGTCCCCTTCTCTTCTAGGAGGCAGACCTGGTAATGGCTGAAAAATGGTAGAGTACTTATCCACTAGGCCTTTTATGTCAGAAGGTATTGAGCTAACCTCAGATGCATTCTCTATAATATGAGTAGGCTGTGACTGAGGTGCTACTTGAACACAGTAGAGTATAGAATCTTGTTTGACCAGAGCTTCAAGTTGATGCATATCTACAGGAGATCCCACCACTACCTTGGTTTGGATACCATGTATCTTTTTCTTTATTTCCTTGTGTTTGATTTTGAACAATTTATCATTCCAATGCACCTTCATTGGACTGTGTGAGCTTAACCAATCCATACCTAGAACTGCATCATAACTGTCAATTGGTAGTATCTTGAATGTTGTTTTGAAAGTGATGCCTTAAATATGCCATAACTGATCTAGGAGCTCATGAGTGCACTATAACATGTTACCATTAGCAACTCTTACTAGTACAGGATCTGATAGAGGCCTCTTGCTTGGGAATTTAGCAGCCATAGTCTCACTGATAAAATAATGAGTGCTTCCATAATCAACAAGCATAAATGCCTCTTCTTTTGAAATAAAACCCCTCAACTTGACTGTTTCATGTCTTTCAGTGCCTTGCAAAACTTGGGCAGAAATAGACAGTTATGTAGATGATGGTGGTCCAATGATCATATACATAGCTCATCATCATTAGAGTCTTCCCCTTCAACAGTCATTGTAATAGACTGATCTGTTGTATCAGCTGACAGAAAGTCCCACACCTATTCCATAGCATGAACTGAAACCTGTTAACAAGTATGGCCAGGACTCCATTTTTCCCCACATTTGAAACAAAGACCCTTGGCTTTTCTGTATCTCTTGAGAGTAGCAAGCTTGTCATCAATAAAATTGCCTTGAGGTGCTTGCCTCTTGAGTTCTCCTGGACTTGATATCTAGGCTGATAGCTAGAACTATGTTGATGATGTTTGCCATCTTCATTAGGTTTCTTGTGAGATTCAGTCTTCTTCAAACTTGATGTAATTCCCAGTAATGCTTCTTCCTACAACAGAGCCAGGGAACGCGCAGAGTCTAGGTCTTTTGGTTTATGCATCATAACAACAGACCTAATTTCTTTCTTAAGACCATCTGCAAATCTAATGGTGATCACAGACATGGGGAATTGAGGTTCATGAGCTATGAGCTGATGAACTAGATCAGTGAAGTGCTCAATATACTCATCAACATTTTAGTGTTAGGAAATATAGAAAAAGTGTCTGATAAGAGGTTTTGTTCATCCTTATCAAACTTGGCATAGACTAAGGCACAAAAATCCTCCCAACTCATAGAAGAAAGAGTAGACTAAACAACAGAATACCATAATTTAGCAGAGCCAGTGAAATGCATAGTGGCATATCTAATCCATAATCTAGGATCTATCTCATACACATCAAAGTAAGACTCACAATCAGTGATCCACATTTTAGGATTTTTGCCATTAAATTCAGAGAAAACTAGATCAGGCATGGCTGGGTTATGGGACAGATGGACAGTATGATCACCAATCCTAACACCATGAGTACGATGAAATAACAGAGGTGGAGCAGGGTGAGGAGTTGGACCTTTTGGTTGATGTTCGCCAAGGGTGACGGTGTACACCACCCCATGGCCTGCCTCACGGGGGTAGCTCCAGATCCACGGAGCTCGGCATCTTCGGCTGCAGTGGGGGCATTCCCGCCACAGCCATTGACGAATCGGTGATGGAGACGTCGCTTGTAGGTAGTGGTAGAGCTTGGGGAAGTGCATTGAGCGACTTGTCAATCTTCTCGCCCAGCTCCAGCACGGCGCTCTCGAGCTCGCTAACGTGACTGTCGACGATGGGCTTCCACTGGTTGATCTTCGTCTTCAGAGATCGCATCTCCACCATCGAATGATTCACGGAGGTGAGGTGACAGTGCCCTCGTGATCCTGATAGCAACTAGGAAGGGAACGACGACAACGAGGAGGAGGACAGCGGTGAGTTTTCATCAGATGACGCTGCTGCCCCCAAGCAGTCACCAAGTGCATAAGGAACTTGGTGATGATCACCTTGAGGGGTAGCTGGTTGGAGGGCTGGGACGACGACGGAGGACGCCGTCAATGGCGGCCGGGTGCAACTGCAAGGCGGCGATCAGTTGTGTGGACGCGCACGCTGGAGCAGTCTGCAGGCCACATGTACAAGTGGCTCGAGTCTGATGCCGAGTTCGTGAAGTTGTTGGCCATGGCGCGGCGACAGGGAGGAGGAGGGCAGGAGAGCCCCGCGGGCGGCGCCGCCAGCTCTAGCTCGTCATCGTACTACCTACGGGCTACGGCCACTACAACGGCAGTGGTAGGATGCGGAGTAACAGCGGCGAGCTGCTAGTTCCGGCGGGGCCAGCGGGGTACTGCAGCCCCCCGGTGGTGGACAGCTACTCGTGCCGGCAGATGTACCTCCGCAGCTACACCTTCTCCAAGAAGAAAGAGACGGTGCCCGAGCGCACCATGGCGTGCCTCGGCCGTGTCAGGGAGCGCGGCGCCGCCGTGTTCCCGTTCCTTCTGCTGCGGCACGGCGGAGGGTCGTCGTCCACGGACGCCGGCTCGATCGGCAGCGCCAGCAACCGCATTTCCGGCGCCGGCGCCGTTGCGCGCGGCGAGAGCAGAGACGACAGGGATGACGACGTGTCGGGGCTTCGTGGCAGCAGCAAGCAGCAGGGGAGGAAGCAGAGCCAACGGCGGAGGAGGAAGAAGGGTTGCGCCGTTGTGGAAGATTGCACGAGGCATCCTGCGGCGCCGTGCGCGCCATCTTCCGCCGCCTCCTTGCTTGCACGATCAGCATCGACGTCGCCGACGAACCGGTGTGCCTCCGCAGCCGTGAGCCGGCCGTCTCCTAGCTGAAGAGAGATAGCCATGGCCATGCATATATGCATGTCACATACGTGCTGTGTGCTGCTGCCACGCGTACGTGCTGTGTGTTGCGGCCATCGGAGGTGCTCTGCTTCGTGCATGCTGTGCTCTACCTTTTTATTTTTTTTCAAAAGAAATTTTGTTAATTTCCGTGAATTTGATATCTTACCTTCGATCACTCACACTCTTCTTACTTTCATGTATGATAAACTTAGACTCCACGCCGGTAACAGTTTAGGCCCCTCTTCTTTGTTTTCATGTGCGTCCACATAAACTGCCCTTGCTTCGTCTGTATATTCCATATATATGTGACCTGAATTCATGATCCATTCAAGTTAGAACAACTCCTATATATTCGGTGATGATATGGAGTCTGATTCTAAGATGTATATGGTTTTGTGCAACACAGGGACTACGTTTGATAGTGTATATACTAATCTCAAGTAGGCCATTAAGCGCTATAAGAGGACAACCGATTTATGCGTGAGCAATCAAATCCAGGCAGGTAGTTTGTGTTGGCTAACACGCGAAAGGCTTCTTGGAATGGAAGGGCCGAATTGAAAAGATGAGCGGACTTACATTGAGCCTTCTCTTTAAATACCTTTACCGGGCCGGACCACCCGCCGTGTTTGGGTAGCATGGTCGTAGCTACCAGGCTGGGCGTCAAGGGGTTCACGGCGCAATGGCAAAGGCCATTGGTTGGGGGGCTCTCATCCAGTGTTCAAATCCTGGGTGCAACATATTATTCTGGATTTATTCCACAATCTTTCGGCGCTATGCATTAAGTGATAGACGACGTTTTCGTCGACAGCGAGGCGTCTGTGGTGACTTCGTGAACATCAAGATTTGCCGGCTCAGTCCTTCGAAGATGCTCATAGGGATAGGGTTTGCTTACGTGTGTTCATAGAGGTAAGTGTGCGTGCGTGTTGAACGTCGTCTGCTCTGTGATGACTTCGTGAACTTCAGGATTTGCCGGCTCAGTCCTTCGAAGATGCTCATAGGGATAGAGTTTACGTACGTGTGTTCATAAAGGTGAGTGTGCGTGCGTGTTGAGCGTTGTCTGTGTTATACTGTGTAATCTAAAAAAACTATCAGGCCGGGCTGACCTGGACACGCTAACTGCTGGGTTGTAATGTGCTCAGGCTGGGCCGAAAAACATTGTCACATTTTTTTAACAAAATAAGATCATATCGGGCCTGCGTACACCAACTAGATAATGATGAAGAAATTTTTTTAGCATACCAAGAAATCAGTTATTATGTGACCCATTTTAGACTGAGACCGGTCCATATAATCTACTGGCCATGATTTTGTCAACTGCCCATCAAGCCGACCCATTTTCGTCTCTAGATTGAGTCCGCCGCAGGAGCCGCGGCAGCCGCCAGCCTTCTCTTCATGTCCCATCTGCTAGCTAGGTCGCGCGGCGGCGTCGTGCACCGCCCCAGATCGGGGCAAGCAACAACGAGTCCGCGATGGCCAGACCGTACTCCCTGGAGCGGCCGGTGCCGGCGCTGACGTGGCTGCGTTCGCGTGGCTTTCTAGTCCGGAAAAGCGTACAAGTACGTGTAGGACAAGGGCGGTGGTCGGCGCCGCGCAAGCTTCAGGCTCCAGCACACGGTGCCGCACGTGCGACCTGTTACGAGCTTACAGTATGTGTCCTCCTCTGTCCCTATATGTGGTTCTCGCTTCGTGTTTCACGTTTTGACAATGTGTAAATAAATAAAATTATTAATATTATATTTATATAGTATATAGTATATAGTTAGTTTCATTAGATCGTTCAGTGAATATAATAAATTTACTTAAAATATAAATATTATTAATGTTTTTTATAAACTTAATTAAACTAGAGAGTTTGATCAACATAAATCGCACTACACTTAATTAGAGACAAAGAGAGAGTATGTGATCGAATCGTACTAGTGTATACTTGATGGAGGAATCATGTATTGTGTTAGCACCGGTGGCGGAGCCAGAACTTTTGAATAAAGGGGTCGGACGGTATAACGACACCTCGTAAGCATGCTAAATGTGTTAGGTACATATGCCGTCAAAATTTTATTTACATATTTAGCATATTAGAATGAATTTTAGCCTATTTTTATTGTCAAAATTGAGTGAAACATTGACTTTTTTTACTATCCAAATAAATTGTCTATAGATATATATCAGAAACCAAAGGTCGTTGCAATCTCGAATTGAATGCAGTCAGCTAACGACAAGCGGCCTGCCCCGGCCAATCGATCTATGTCTGATACATACTACATATTTATTATTATTGTGTATCCAACCTTGCATTTGCATATGATTCACGTCTAATATCTACATGTTCATTATTGTGTATATCAATCCAACCAACCTGCTTCCAAACCCATTTTGAATGCTTGTTGTTCCAAGCTTGGCGAAGCCATTTCTTAGATCGGACCAAACCTTTGTTCGAAATAGCGGGTTATAGCACCACGCAATATCCGATCGACCGTGTGTCCGTGATGCCGATCCATCGTGCCCTCATCACGACCTCGGCATAACGCCGACACGCAGCCACATGAGTACGCCTATGCGAGACGAGTCCCCATCACACGTTCAGGAATAAGCAATTCAAGTTATCAGGTATAGACAGGTACGGTACTAGATTGCTCTTACGCCCCCTTTGTTGACCTATGCCAATTATATGTTTAATTTGCTTGTGCCCCAATTTTTATTTCCTTATAGTTTATAATAAGATTTGAGACTGTTCTGATGAAATGATTTGGGATTCGCGGAATCCCATAATCATTATCTCACATTCTAAATTAGATAATTTACCAGCTATTTTGATTTTGATGTTGGCATCAATAATTTGTTATCAGTTATCAATGATTTCACGTCGGTGAATGTTAGAAGAAAATTTCAAAGTAACGTTTATAATTTTCTTGCTATGAAACATAGTTTGTTAGAAACATCATCAATTTGTACTATAGATCATTGTTTTGTGGGAATAGTTATATTATAAAAGGACCCATCTTTTTTTCTTTACTCGAAGCTAATTGTCAGACCGGCTTATAATACGTCGCTCTCTTATAATACGTCGTGAGCGGATTACTCGCGTACTAAATACTCTAAGATGCGCGCACCGGCTTCGACCCATAGGTCGACGGTTTGCTTGATGATGAGGGGAGACGATCACAGGTGGTCTAGTCCCCGCGAAAACATTTGGCGTTGTTCCTTCCACAGCTCCCAGGCCACTAGGGAAAAAAACAGTATCCGCTCTTTCCTCTTATCTCCATGTCATCTCTACAGCCATTGCTCCCACCATGCGATGATATGGCGATGGTTCTGTTCCTTCCATTGCTCCCACCGCTCTTTCCTCTTTTCTCTCTTGCTCCAACTTGGGACTCGTCGACACGCAGTACCGTCAGAATGGTCCACCGTACTTGCCTCCATACTTGCCTCGTGTACGATCAGGATACGATGATATGGTAGCAGTACTTGTGCGCCTCGTGGCCGTGACGCCTCCTCCTATCTACAGTCCAGTCTCCTGCGGATTGCGAGCCAAAGAATATCTTAACCCGAAAAGGTGTCCACGTCTTCCAGATTCTATCGCATTCGGGGATCGAGTGCAAACTGCAAACCCGTTAGGAGACAACTGTTAAAGGCGTTCATTTTTCTTGGGCACATCTAGAGCAATTGTTAGGATTGATTAATTTCTCAGTTTCTTGTTGCGACTTATATGCAGGCTGGCCCAAGTCAAGAAGACCTCCATTATTTGTTATTTCTCCCATCTCGCCAACCCAGGGGCCTCTACAGCTAGTTACATGCCTTGTGATTGATGTGGTGCGAACTCCCATCTCGCCAAGCCAGGTTCCTATGTAACTCTCATCTTTTTACCTGGTAGTTTGCGTTTCTTTCAAATATACTCTCTATATGTTTTAAATTATAAGTAGTTTAAACTTTTTTTACTTAGAATTTGCATGTGTACATATACGTTATATTTAAATGGTAGCAAAATGGCTGAATCAAAACGACCTATAATTTAAAATGGAGAGAATACGAGTTAAATAAATATGACCTCACAACACATTATTATATCATAGGTTTTGTGGGTTCATGAATAAATTCGAATGTTAATTTTGGTATGAGTTGATTATAGTTGAATATATGTGTCATACCAAATTGTGTTGCATGGATCCATTATATATAGCAGAAATTTTATTAATAACTACAAATTGCGTTTTATGAAGTGCCTTTTATGAACACATCAGGCTCACCGCATCACGTCTCTTGTTTGCTTGCTTTCCTGCTCGTGGTTTGTTTGCTTGCTTTCCTGCTCGTGGTTGTCCCATTGGGCCCTGCCTAACTCTATGCTGCTGTTGCCCTCTGTGAACAGCGCGAGCCGGCTCGAGCAGCGCACTGTGACTAGTCTAGTCAGTAGACTAGTCAGTAGCTAGTCACTCTGACTAGTCTAGTCAGTAGTAACTACTCCGCTGCCTCGCTTCCCACATGCGGCGGAGATGTTACCCGCGGCCTTCCAGGCCGAGCTTGCGCCCATGCCGCTGTTGAGCTCGTGCAGGTCGCCGCTGTAGCTGTAGAGTTGGTGCCCAGGCGCCTCCCCTGGGTGTGCCTCCTTGGCAACGCGTGGCGCCACCGTCGCCGTCCTCAACATCCCCGTGCCACGCGTGGTGGAGTTGCTGGCTGCTCTCGCTCTCATCGGCACGAGCGACGTCGGCAGCTACCCTATTCTCATGCGAAGTGCCAGTCGTTGATGGACTGATCGGTTACGTCGTTTCATCACCCTGTACCGCGCCGTCTCATCCCCCTCGTGCCAGTGCGTCATCTCCCTCGCACACTCATGGTGCGGCGGCTGCGCCTCGTTCTCACGGCCCATCCGCACGACTGCGCCGCAGAGCTCACATCATCCGTGGCTCCACGGCGTGCACGCGTCAGTGCGTCCCGCCCTTGATGACGCGGGCAGCGAGCGAGGTGTAAGAGGTCTGTAATGTGAATGGTCGGCCGTGCCACTCAAAAGTCGTTACCAAAAGGTTGTGCGTCTGACGCGATGCGTGTGCTCGTCCGCCATCGGTGTCCGGTGCGCGGCGCTCGTGCGCCATCCTGTTCCACCGCCGCATGGGATGGGATCGGGGCAGCCGGGCACGGAGACCAAACAGCAGCAGCTGCTCTTCCTCCTAGCGCGTAGCCAGAACCTCGTGTTGTGTGTGCGTGTCCAGTGTCCTTGCTCGCCGTTGCTGCTTGCGTTGCAATCGGAGTCAAGGAAGGATCAAGAAATTGTGGTGGCCACGGCGGCGGCGGCCGGCAGCGTGGGAGGAAGCCGGCGCGGCCGCGTACTTGGGCGACCGCGCGCTCCACAGACGATGTGCACCACCACGCGTACGTCATCAGGTCCCATCGCGTTCGCCAGCACACGGGGACAGTACTTGGTGCGGTTCCTCGGCGCAGCCACCTCACCTTGGGAGTTGGGTCAAGTACCGTGGCGCCGGCGCTGCCCCGACGACGGCCGGCGCGCCACGCCGCGTCAAGTCGTGGGCATGGTCATCCGACTCGTGCATCTCCTGCGTCCCTCGCCAACCGCTCGTCGGCGGCCTACGACCACTGGTCGGCACGCCGATCGATGGCCTCGTGCCACTCGATGTCCTCGTCATGGTCACGCTACGGACCGGCCGGGCTGGCTTGCAGCGCCAACTCCTCTCTCTTTGCTCCTTTGTTTTTAACCGCGCTACTGCTGCTGCTGCCGGGCATGCCAGACGGTGGCATTCAATTCCTGCGCTGGGGTTGCTGCGGACACGAGACACGAGTTCGTGCTCGGTTTCGGCCGTGACGGTAGACATTTGGGCGGCGTCGCGGCCGCCGATGCGCTGTCTGTCGGCCACGGCAAGATTCAGCAGCAACGTGGTGAACTGGTGATGATCGTTGATGTGGACTGCAGGAAACGGTAGCATCGAGTAAGGCAAGTCTCAATTGGGTTTTGTTGGTGTTTCATGCATATTTAATAGGATATCACAAGTAAATTTGTACTTTTTCGTAAAACGAGCAGTAGAGAGAAGGTTTTCGTTTCATCGCCACGACGTGACCGCGGCAGCGTTTCCAACACAGTGAAACGCGATGAAACCCGCACTGAGGCGTTTCATGGGGAGGAAGCAGGACGCCGGCGTCAGACGCGGGCGATCCGCGGATCCGCCGCCGCCTCGCCGCGGGCCGAGCACCGTCGCGGCGAGTTCCTCCACCGCGGGCGAGCGTCGTCGCGAGTCGGCCGTGGGCGGAGTTCCGTCCCGGGCGAGTTCCTCCGCCGCAGGCCACGGCGGGCGCGGCTCCCCTGCCACGGGCGAGCGCCGGCGCGGAACCGCCGAACGCGGGCGCGGCTCCCCGGCCACAAGCAAGAGCGCCGCCGCGCCACGGGCTAGCCGCGGATCCGTCGTGCGCCGGGCGCTGGAGGGAGCGCCGCCACTGCCACGGGATCGACACGGATAGGCCGGGCGCGCGAGCGACCGCCACTTCCCCGTCGCGAGTATAGCAGCTCCTCCATCGTGAGTGCCGCCGAGCGGAAGCCGGCCACGCGAGCGCCCACGCGCCCTCCCCGCTGCGAACGCCGCCGCGCGGGCTCCGCGCCTCCACGCCGCGGGCGCCGCTCCTCCGCGCGAGGGTCACGGGCGCCGCCGCTCCCCGGCACGAACACCGCCGCGCGGGCTCTGCAGCTCCACGGCGCGAGTGCCGCTCCTCTGCGCGAGGGTCGCGAGCGCTGCCCCTCCCCGCCGCGAGCGCAGCTCTTCCAACCGAGCATGCGCCTGCGAGTGCCGCAGCTTCTCCGTCGCGAGCGTGGCTCCTCCGCGCGAGCAACTCCGGGCAAGCTCTTGCGGTGGATAAGATTGATAGGAGATAGGAGGAACTTTGGGACCCACGATAGATTAAATAACAAGTGAAACCGCGCCATGGAATTTTGCACTGAGAGACGTACCCATTTCATATCTTGTTTCATGTTTTTAGAAACCGTGACATAGACTGGCATAAGATAGTTAATCTAACTGCGCACTGGTAATTGCTGATCCAGTCGATTGATTAAGTAAGATAGTTAATCTAAGTGCGCACTGGCAATTGCTAATCCTTATCGAACATCCATATTTGATCTAGACAACTCTTAAGTTGTTCTAACTGCACACCGGTAATTGCTGATCCAGTTGAGATCAAATTTGGTGCAGAGTGATCAATTAATTATACCATTTGCCTAAACTGCCACTGGCGCAACCACTTTGCCCACTGTAGAGCTTAAAAGCTTTACAGTTCACTAGAATATACAACCAGCCAAATAAGATAATAATATAGATCCTCTAACATTAACATCTCATACTCATGTAGATTAATAAAAGGCATGCTTAACTTTGTTCGATTATGCCTTTTATCAGATCGCCAATTTCAATCATACACACTGCAAATTCCTGATAGTCTACTGCTGAATCACAGGTCCATCAACTTCGCCAAGAACAGGTTGGCATTGACACTGAAAGCGAAACCAGCAGAAACAAAGTGCAAAAACAAGAGCTACCAAGTACTAATCGGATCCGAACACAGGTTTCTTCGACGCACACGTCGCAATGCGAATGATGGATGATAAATCGTCAACCACCAGGGAACGTAGAGACAAGCTAAAATACACAAGCCTGATTCCTAATGAGTCCGTCAGTTATCTCAGCGTGGAACATTGATCTCTATGCAGCTGACTGCCCACGGCACAGCAAATGCAGAAACTTTGACTGCAACAGAACAAACTAAGAGACAATGCCGATATCGTGTTTGGTAGAAAAATAGTGCCATGAGAATGCTTCGGAGAGAAACAGTAAGCAGACCTGCAAAGACCGAACAAAGCAGAGCTCAGGGTGCTGCTCCCAAAGAAGTTTGGCGTGCGAAGGAATTAAAACATAGTAACAGGTAGAACATTGTTACCTGTCATAATCTTGGTAAAACGACCACGACATCTCTCAGAGTTTTCTTATGTTCTTGCATTAGCTGAGCCCTCTCCTCATCAGTGATACCTTCCTTGAATACATGACCGTAGCGAACTCTCTCACAGTCGTTGCTCCAAGTTAAGAATTTGATTGAACCAGGGGAATCAATCCTTTTCACTAAATAATCAACATTTTCTGACTCTCCATCCCTGAACAGTCTACTCATCCAATACAAGACGCATCTCCTTCGTGTGGCTTCGGAGCATGTGACTGCGATGACAGTCAGGACCTTTTGTTTTTATTCTTGGGAGTATTGGCGTCCGCTATTGGATAGAACCTTGTACAGAGACCGAAGAGAATTCCGACCCACTTGTACTCTATAGAAATCAATCTCCATCCCATCTACACCATAGCTGGAAGAGAACGGTAACCTTACGGTATACCTCTGAAGGTTCTCGTCAGATATAACTTCGTGCAAGTTCTAAAGCAACTAGAAGACTGTTCGTGTACTATCGAATCATGGGATATTGTTTCGTTATGTCCTATCTAAGGGAGTTAAACCATTACCCATATCTACAACATATACACTCAACTCTACAGAATCTACAATAAGCTTTGAAGAAAAAACAAAACCTTCAAACAAATTCAACACATGGGGCACTCACTGTGACTGCAATATAACGTGGAGTGGTCTAAAATTAAAAGAAGGTGCAACTGACAAGGAGAAGGCTAAGCAGCAACTGGGAGGCAAGCCGTAGGCATTGCCATAGTTTCAGGCCAAGGATGTTGATGCTGTTTTCAATGAGCAAGAGGTACTCATCCTATTTCCTATTTCCATCAATTGTTAATATCAATTGTTAATATAAGTAATTATAATGTAGTCTAATTGCATTGTAAATCATCTACAATTTCCGTAGCAACGCCACATTATGTTTCTACTTTTTAAGATTATGGTATATGTTAGGATTGCAATTTTCGTGAAAGGAGAGGTGGTGCCTAGTTCTTGCAAACAAGAGTGGGAGGGAGACAGTCTTTTGCCCTCATGCCCTACTTTTTAAGAGTATGGTATATGTTGTGATTGCAATTTTCGTGAACAGGAGTTATGGGGATGGAGAGGAGAGGTGGTGCCTAGTTGTTGCAAGCAAGAGTGGGAGGGAGACAGTCTTTCGCCCCCATGCCCTTTATCACTTATATAGGCAACGGTGTGACTCCTGGAGCCATGATCGGAGAGCGTTGCATACATCATCGGCCCCTCATACCAAACTGATTTTATTTTTCATTTTCAAAAAAAAAACTTATTTACGTGGTAAGTAATCTTATGCTAGGCGATCCACAGCCATCCATTGTTAACCAACCTATGTTGTTAATGCGTACCAAACTGATTTGCATGGTAAGCAGTGTTGGTTGGATAAAAATTTGGTTACTGATTTTTTAGTCAAATCTATAGTTCAAGCCGACCTACAAGTCTTTCCTTCAATATAGAAATGCACGCAAACTCTTCAAGCTATAATTCATTTGTTTCCTCTTCATGCCTCTTTTGATCATATTTTGGCATAAATTTAGACAAATATTTATTAAATTTCAACATTTTTACTTGTCAAAATAAGTAAATTCTTGTTTGAAGAAATATCTAAGATTCACCTATTTTGGCAAAGGTCCATCTTTTTTGTCATTTGAATCCAGAACCCTATGTCACCACAAACTTGGAAAAGGACTATTGACGAGACCCCCTCCTCCCGAGCGCCTCCCTAGGGCGACTCGGGAGGCCCCCAATGGCGCCGCTAAACACCCCCCCTCCTCCTGGTCCCTCTCCCGCCGCCGCCGCCCTCTGGCGCGTGGCGGTGGCGGCCTACGACGGCTCCCAAAAACCGGTTCCGATCGCTCACTCCTCCTCTTCCAAACCCATCGCTCCCCTCCGCTCTCCACCACCTCCTTCTTCTCCGGCAGCTTTGACGGCGGCAGTTGCCGGCCCATTCCAGGCCGGATCCAGCGTTTGGTGGTGCTCGTCATCCTTTGCTGGTGGCCGGACCCAGGATCGCGGCTTAGGTGACCAGGACAGCGGCGGACACCCGCATCCACGCCCTTGAGGGCCGGATCTGGGGGAGGACTCGGGTCTGCTTCTGGCGGCACCGCTCTTGCGGCTCGCTGGGGGCTTGTGCGTCCTCCTTCCATGGATGCGGCTGGTCCCGGTGGGCCGCCGAGCCGGACCTGGCAGTGGGTCTCATCTGTTCGTCTGGCGGCGCGTTCCTACGGCAGCGGCCAGGGGCTCGCGTGCCCTCAGGGCTGATCCCGGTGGGGTCGCCGTGGCCGTTCGCGGCCTGCGTCCTAAAACCAGCCACCCCTTCTGTGGCTGCTGATCTGGACGATGTCTGGTTCCAACCCTGACGGCCGGTTTACGGGGCGGCAGTTTGGGTGAAAACCCTGCCTGGCATCTTACGCCGGTCCGGCGACAGTATTGAAGGCGTTGCTAAAGCTGTAGCGTCCGTGGGCGTTCAATAACTGGGTGAAACCTAGCCTGATTTCTCCGGGCCGGCTGCGGCGCAGTTGGCGTGTCGTCGAAGTTGTTGTTTGTCAGGGCCGGGATTGTCTGTCGCGTGTTACTCTGCTGCGTAGCTCAAGGCGATGGTGACGCTCGATGGCGTAACAGCTCAGCTTTTGGTGGACAGGCTTGTATCTGCACCAAGTGTGTTGTGCTGTTGCCTTGAAAAAAGCATCCAGTCTTCGATGGTGGTCGGTGTTCAACGTTTTGAGTATCTTTTTCAAGGTCTGACAAATGTATTTTTGGCGGTTTTGTCTTAACGATGGTGATCTTATTCTAGGGGAGTCTTTCTAGTAGAGTTGCATCACGGAGCAAGCCTGTTTATCGCGTAGGACTACTCGAACTCCTTGTTGGGGATATAATTGTTTTTCATAGTTTTCTTCTTTTTAATTTTTATGTTGTAATTTTAGGCCTGATTCTACCTTTGAGTAGATAAAGCCGAATAGTTTCTATGCTTCGTCTAAAAAAATATCACCGCAAACTTGACATACATCATAAGCTGCGGTCCTTTGAGCGATGTGTCCTAGGTCCCAACATATGTTTGGTACGCCAGCTGTATGGCGTGGCGATGTTGACCTCCATCATCATGCGTCAATCGCCAATGCCAGTTGGATTGGATCACAAATCCATACTCCCGCAATCTTCATCATTCGCCTTGTCTACGGAGGCGAAACAGCCGCATCCCACCGCGCCGCAGCCGCTGCCGCCATGAACGCCACGCCGAAGAGTCAGCAACCTATCTAATCCGCCGCCGCTATGAACGCTAACCTTGTAGCCCAATTTGTCCTCATCCGCCACGGCAGCCCAGATCAGAAAAAAAAAACCATCCCAGCCCAACCCACCACAGCGCAGCGTCTGTTTCTCTAACTAAAAAAAGAAAAATTTTGCTAAAAAAGAAAACTAGAAAAGAAAAAAAAACACAGCGCAGGGTCTGGTAGCAAGTCCCCAATAATGCCAATATATAGATAGATTCTAATAGTTGCTAAAAAAAGATAGATTCAAGATATTAGCGCAAATCTAATAATTGAGATTCGGATTCTCATTCAGATATTCATTTAATTTTGTTATTTTTTCTCTATGAGTATTTATCCCATGAATGATATAAAAAATCATATAATGAGAGATTAAATAAAATCTATAATAATACTAATAATAAGAGTACATTATTACTCATATAAGCTATATAAATTATAAATCAATAATAATATTAAAGACTAATGCTTCTCTACAAAGGAAAGGAGCACAAAAAGTTTCGAAGTAAACATGAGGCTTATAAGTTAGACAAGACAAAGTTTGTATATTTTGAATCTATAAAGCATGCTCATTTGCTATATGAAAATGTACAACTACAATCGTATTCATAATATTGATTTTCTAACTAGAGTGGTTATATCTTTTTTATTTCGAACATAGGTCGAAGTCTAACGGCATGGAATATGGGAATTTTTTTTTGTTTTTAATACTTTTTATTTAATATTTCAATAATAACCATGTATATAAAAAATATTCAGATTCATGTAACCCTTTTAGTCGTACCAATCCCGTTGGCATGACCAAATAACATTATTGCGCATATGCATTAGAGTGGCAAGTTATACTAGGTTGGATGACATTTTCGACGTAGAAAACCTCGTTACACCACTCACATTGGCGTGAAATTGTTGTCTTGTCACGCCATCAGGACCGGTGTGACAAGTCTAAAATTTAGAAAAAAGCATGACTCTTCAATATGATGTTGGATGAAGACTTTTTTAGATGAAAATTGCAGATCTCGGTGAGGTCTACAACTTTCTAGTTTTAAATTTTTGGCATTTGAGGATGTTATAAGATGCTAAAATAATAATAATAATTAATTTTAGCAGCATAATAATTGCATACCAACACTTGTCATATTTTAGTGTCAAATGAGTATACGTGTTATATCAAAATGGTAGTTCTAAATTTTATCTACAATTTTATAGTTTTGAGTTTTTGAATTTAAAGTTGGTAAGCTGCACAAGAAAATTATATAATGTTACATTAGCATAGTAATCCTGCACTGAAACTTGTCAAGAAAATTATATCTTTTCTTGAAAGCTTTATCAAATGAAAAATCTTACATGTCAAAGTTATATCTATAGATGAGATCTACAAGTTGTTTTCTGTTGATGGACCAGTAACACGCTAGTAACTTGTGACGCGTGGGCGGGCGTCGTGGCCTCCTGCTTATAAGATGAAGAAATGGAGACTCGAAAAGGGTCCTTATGATTCTCAAAGAATGAGGGGGGATTGGTTTTCGAGAAAGATTTCTTCTTATTATAAGATGCTATTTGATCCACATATGTGTAAAACAAGATATAATCATAAATGGTAAGTGTTCAATTGGCCCATGTTTTTGTGCAAGGTGCAGATCAAACACATCTTCGTCACATTGACAAAATAGGTGGGCAATGCTTTCAGGTTTGCTGCAAGTTAAGGAGGACTCACTTTCGAGTTTCTTCCCTTTCACTAGTATAATAAACCTGATCATGGGCCTACCAAGTCAGATTTTGATGCAAATTAGTAAGTGTTCAATTGGCCCATATTCTTTCTGCAAGCGCACATCAAACACATCTTCTAGCTACGTCACATTCAGACAATACACAATAGGTAGGCAATGCTCTCAGGGTTGCTGCAAATTATGGAGGACTCATTTCGAGTTTCTATCCCTTTCACTAGTAATAAACCTGATCACGGGCCACCCAACTCGGATTTTGACGCAAAACTTTTTCTGTTTGCTCGGTCATCTCTAGTTAACTTATTCTGAAAAATAAGGACACAAATTTCTCTAAACATATGGAAGAAGTTATAAAACAGTTGTATATTTTTCAGGCCCTTCAATTACTGAACGTGGGTACTTTTTTGAGGTTGGTAGTATTTACTTCGAGTGTTCACACATCAAAAGACTATGAGACATGGATAAACAGAATGCAATTACCACCGAGTAGGCACACAAAATCACCAATCTCAAGTTGAAACAATCAACCATCATATATATTAAGGTTCATATATTTGCATTCAACGATTATTCAATCTTGGCAGGCTTCATGGTCACGACATAACAAAGCCCAACAAAATTCTCAAACCATCAGAATCCTAGTTAAGGTTCCAACATAACAAGCCCCGTCATACTAGTCATCAAGGATAGTTAAGGTTCCAACATAACAAGCCCCCATCATAATAACCAGCAATAACAACGTGAAAATATCGACCATGTAACCTTCACACACATCTTAATGGAACCACAGATTATTTATTTTTCTTCTCCACCAGTGACTCCTGGAGTAAATCGAATACTGGTGCTTTTAGTTTTACCATCACCACTCCGAGCAACAATGGTACATATCAGCTTCTCCTTCATATTGATAGCTACCACGTTTCGCAACAGTTGGATAACTCCCTTTCCACTGTTGGTAATTGCTTCAGCCATTTTGCTATCATGAAGCACAATGCTATCTCGGATACCAGTTGTGCAAGCAGTGATTTCTCCGTAAAATCTTCCCTGCAGAACTTCAATTGTAAAAGTTACCTCAATTGCAGTTTGGACTACTGCATATGTAATCATCACCTTACTGAGTTTAGTGTCCAGAGTCATGCTTTCAACCTCCATTTCATCCCACGATCTATAATTTATGGAATTCAATTCCAAGTAACCTTTACTTAATTGTTTGTCCTTCTGCCTTCCAACACACTTTATCTTTAAATAAAACTCAAAATACATGTAAAATTCTAGCGCGAGTCCTTGTTTTGGGCCAGTCAGAATCAATGATTCATCCTGAGAAATGGTTCAAATGATAAGGCAGCGGTACCTTTATCTGAATATATATATGTTGCTGCAAAAAAAGTACAAGAAGTTCCAACCACACCGCATGCTACTACGATAATGAAAATCTCTAGAGATTCAATGCTATTAGTGTGCAAGCACTTACTAGAAGTATTTATCAGTATAGTTCTAAATACCACAGGATCATGAAAATTGAACTCCCAGGAATAGGTCTCAAACACACACTCAAATTATCGAACGATTGATTTATGTGCATTTACCGTACTTAACTCCATAAAGGGAGTTGCATCAGCTAGCACTATTGCTACTAACATAAAACTAAAGTGCCACTTTATTCAACATAGAAATAATAAACTTGACAATTTTTGGTTCTAATGATTCATAAATCATATGAACATAGCACACACCACCAAGTATTTACCTAGGGGATTGCAGGTGTTTATTGATAACCACAGCTGCATTGCTGATCAATAGACGTTGAGTACAGCTCAGTGCCTCAGTATGTTTTTGGTCACAACAATAACAACCAAAAACTTAATATTTGACACCCAAGGTCATACAATCTTAAGTAAGCCCACACAATATGCATAGACGAGCATCTGATTTACCTTGGACAAGATGAGTTGGCAATGATCTCTATCTCGGCAGAAGAGATAAACACACTTGAGATCGATGTTGTCTCTGGCAATTACGGTGCCATAGACTTCGATCGGAAAGCCAACATCAGAGGAGACTATCTTTATTGAGAAGACATTTGCAGAGCAGTCTGGAATAAAACGCATGTTGCCATCTGAGAAGGAGGTTATATTGATGGAGCGGAGATTTGCAGAGTCACTGGCAAGGAACTTCTTCTCATTTGCAGAGTCACTGGCAATGAACTTCTTCTCACTATCTGAAGCTAGCATATTTCCTTTGTCATCCTGGACAGTCCCATGTACATAGATCAAAGCCTCAGTGTCTCTCATTGGACCAAGTGGCGCTGCAGTGCAAGAAAAGAAAAGCTTTAGACATAGAATTGATGCATGCCGGTTTTGGATGAAACCTAGCAGGTATACAGGAACACAGTTGCTAAAACATAGATGCATTATTTGTGGATGAGATGAACATAGACCCAGTAAGTAGTTAAAATCATAAGACAATGAAGACTACAATCAATTTTTTTTGGGGGGGGTGGGTGGGTGGGAGTTGTACAGGTACAATCAATAAATGTTGTGCAGGCACAATGCGCTGTCTGAAAATTTTCAGCATGCACTCGAATAGCTTAGTGACGGAGTGTCGATATAGACAATTAATTAACAATCAAATAAGGAGATACACTAACTTAGATGGATGGTAAACAACAAAAAATATGGAGTTAGAATCGTCATCGTCAAATCTAAAAGGTGGGTACCAAAATAACTACTTACACTCC
This sequence comes from Bothriochloa decipiens, assembly GCA_023333625.1. Lineage (NCBI taxonomy): Eukaryota > Viridiplantae > Streptophyta > Magnoliopsida > Poales > Poaceae > Bothriochloa > Bothriochloa decipiens. The sequence goes on along the minus strand of CM041639.1, from coordinate 5,010,325 downwards.
TCGTAGTAGTCGAATTTGAGGATGTCGCCAACGTGTTCAACTCGAGAGTAGTAGCTTCTCCCAATCTTGGGATCGTACTCGCGGATCCGGTCCAAGGCAGTCTTACGGGCTCTCAACAGCTTCCTGTTGTAGGCCTCATTCTGTTGTCTCTGCATCCGCCTCCCGAGCTCGGCAACCGACACCGGCTCGTCGAAGAAGAAGGGTTCCAGCTCCGCCCACTCGTCGTCCCCGTCCCCGTACCCGGCGGCGTCCTGCTCGCAGCGGTCCTTGCCGGCCATGCTGGCTCTCCGCCTCATCGCACGCCGCTTCTTGGAGCGCGCATCGTTCTTGCGCTCCTTGTCTTCCTCCGCCTCAGCGTGGCCGTCGGCCACCCTCCCCGCCTTGTCGAGGCATAAACGTTCCAAGCCAGTTCAGTTTTGTTCGTTCGCCTTCACCACGGAGGAGAGACAGCCGACTACCACCGCGCCGCCCGCCGTCGCCGCCGTGAACGCCGAAGTGTCGGCAACCTATAAAATCCGCCGAAACCATGATCGCTCCCTTGTTGTTATTATGGCCCAACATGTCCTTATCCGCTACGGTATGGTAATGGTATTATGGATGTCGGGCTTCTTCTAGCCCAGCCCAGGGCAGCCCAGATCAGACAAAACCATCCCAGCACATCACAGCACACGTCTGGTAACAACTCCCAATTCCCCAATGTACCTATTGTAAATGTCATTTTTTTATACAAAGGGGCTAAAATATAAGAAATAAAAAAACAGGTGAAGCGCGAAATGACCAGGAGTCCCATATGACAAGCAAAGTAAGACTAAATTGAGCCTATAAAAAACAGAACACCTAAAAGTGCAAATGCAGACCAAACATTACGTCAAATTCATCAGATAATAAGTGGGCAATGCTTTCAGGTTTGCTGCAAATCGGGATTCACTTCGAGTTTCTTCCTTTCACGACAAAGATTTTGATGCGAAACCTCTCTATATATCGGGATTCACTTTCGAGTTTCTTGTTTTCACGACAAAGATTTTGATGCGAAACTTTTTCATCTCTATATATCGGGATTCAATTTCGAGTTTCTTCCTTTCACGACAAAGATTTTGATGCGAAACTTTTTCATCTCTATATAGTTAACTTCTTATTTTGGACTAAGCACACGAATTTCTCTAAAATTATGGAAAAGAGTTCTAAAACAGCTGTACATTTACAATCCTTATACACATCAATATTACAGAATGGGCAGTATTTCCTTCTCTAGTGTTCAAACTATCGACTCAAACTAACATGAAAAAGAATAACGGAATGCAATCACCACCGAGTAGGCACACAAAATCGGTAATCTCATGCTGAAACAATCAAACATATATTTGCATTCAATGATTATTTAGTCTAGGCAGACTTCATGGTTACAACTTAATGCGCAACAGAGCCGGAACAAAATACTTAAAATGGTCATTGGTCATTGAATCCTAGTTAAGGTTCCGACATGACAAGTATCTAAACCGACGTGAAATTATTGACCATGTAACTTTCACACACATATTAATGGAACCACATGTTATTTCTTTTTCTTTTCCACCAGTGAGTCCTGGAGTTAATCCAATGGTGGTGCTTTTGGTTTTACCATCACTCCGGGCAACAATAGACAATATCAGCTTCTCCCTCATATCGACAGCTACCACGTTTCACAACAGTTGGATGACTCCCTTTCCACTGTTGGTCATTGCTTCAACCATTTTGCTATCATGAAGCACAATGCTATCCTGGATACCAGTCGTGCAAGCCGTGATTTCTCCATAAAATCTTCCCTGCAGAACTTCTATAGCAAAAGTTGCCTCCACTGCAGTGTGGACTACTACATATGTAATCATCACCTTACTGAGTTTAGTGTCCAGGGTCTTGCTTTCAACCTCCATTTCTTCAAACCATCTATACTTTATGGCATCCAATGCCATGTAACCTTTACTTAGTTGTTTGTCCTTCTGCATTCCAGCACACTTGATCTTCAAATCAAACTCAAAATAGATGTAGGATCCTAGCGCGAGTCCTCGTTTTGGGCCAGTCAAAATCAATGATTCATCCTGCGAAATGGTTCAGATGGTAAGGCAGTGGCATCTTTACCTAATATATATTGCAATAAAAGTACACAAGACAGCATGCTACTACCATGGTGGGAATCTTTAGAGATTGAATGCTATTCGTGTGCAAGCACCAAGTATTTTTGAGTATTTATAGGTCTAAGAATCATAGTATCATGAATATACTCCCAAGGATAGGTCTCAAACGTCAGTTATACTCTTTTTCATAACCATTTTAAGACCACACACTCATTATTTAACAATTGGATGTATGTGTATTTACCATACTTAACTCCATAAAGGGAGTTGCCTCAGCTTAGTACTATTGCTACGTTATACAACTACAGCTCCACTTTATGCAACATAGAAATGGTAAACTTCACATTTCTTATGTTCAAATGATTGCTAAATTATATAAACAATTTCAATTTTAGAAATCATATATATACGATTCCACCCAAAAAGAGAAAATTAGCACACACCACCAATTATTCACCCAGGGGAATGCAGGTGTTTATATCACCACAGCTACATAGCTGATCAATGTTGAGTGCATCTCATTATGTGCTTCGGTCACAACCACCAAAAACTAAATATTTGACACGCAAGGTCATACAATCTTAAGTTAGCACACACAGTATGCATAGACAAGCAGCCGATTTACCTTTGTCAAGATGAGTTGGGAATGATCTCTATCTCGGTGGAAGAGATAAACACACTTGAGATCGATGTTGTCTCTGGCAATTACGGTGCCATAGACTTCAATTGGAAAGCCAACATCACAGGAGACTATCTTTACGGAGAAGACGCACTACGTCTCAATCAAACAACCGCAGCGGGCGTTTTCGGTTTCCGGCAGCGGAAAAAGGCATCCACTGCCGCTGCCACACCACGGTAAATCGTGATTGGCGGTAGCGGGCGCCTTCTGGATTTCCGGCAGCGGGCGCGCAACGAAGCCCGCAGCGGTAAATGTTTTCCAAAAAATAAAAAATTAAAAAGTCCACAAGCCCAGACCTAAACGGGCCTGGATCTGGGCCTGCATCGCCGCACACGCGCCGCCGCCGGATCGAGGGCGCCGCGATGCCGAATCGAGGGTACCATGCCTGCTTCTACTCGCGACCGCCGGAGCTCCACCCGACGGTGGCCGGTGCTCCACCGCCGCCGCTGTTGCCTTCCTCCATCGTCGCGCGCACCAGATCTAGCCATGGGAGAGACAGAGGGAGGAGTGAGAGATGGAGAGAGGAAGAGGGAGATGGAGAGAGAAATAAAGCAGCAAACACACCTACCCCGCCGCCGCCGGACTGCCTGTATCCTCCGCCTTGCCTCGCCTCGCCTCTGGAGCGCCGCCTTGCACCTCGCCTCGGGAGCGCCGCCGCACACCTCGCCTCCCCTCGTGAGCGCTGCCACGCCCGCACCTTGCACCTCGCGTCGCCGGGGGCCGAGCTACTCACGCCGTCGGGGGACCGAGCGGCTCGCGCCGCCGCGGGAAGAGCTCCACGCGCCGTTGCCGACTAAAATAGAAGTGTCTGGGAGAGAGAGAGGTGGGGAGGGGAGTGTAGAGAGAGAGGAGGGGAGTAGAGACTAAAGGAGAAGTGTGCGGCGACGCCTGGGAGGAGTGGGGTGTGAAGACTGGAAAACCTAGAGCTGCTATTTATACGGCGAAGGTAATCCGGCTTGCTGGGTTGTTTTGGGCCTCAAACATTTTCTGTGACGGGCTGTATAGGATGCCCGCTGCGGTAAATCGATTTAGCAGCGGGCATCTTAACGCGTCCGCTGCGGTAAATGCCCTATTTACCGCAGCGGACACTTTAAGATGCCCGCTACGGTAAATCATGGTGATTTACTGCAGCGGGCAGCAAAGGTGTCCGCTGCGGAGTGCCAAATGCAACGCTGTGGTAATTCCTTTTTGACTTAGTGACCGTTTGCAGAGTCTTGTGGAAGAAACCTACTACTGTCGCCATCCAAGGAGAAGGTGATTATCTCGATGAGGCGGGGATTTGCATAGTAACTAGCAATGAGCTTCTTCTCACCATCGGAGGCCAGCATATTTGCGGAGTCACCCTGGACAGTGCCATGTGCATAGATCAATGCCTCAGTGTATCTCATTGGACCAAGGGGTGCTGCAGTGCAAGGAAAGAAAACCATTAGACTTAGATTGATGCATGTCAGTTTTGGATGAAACCTAGTAGGCATACATGCACACAGTTGCTCAAACATAGATGCATTGCTTGTGGATGGGATCAACAAAGACCCGGTTAGGTAGTTAAATCTGAAGATGATGAAGACTTACAATGAAATAAATGGAAAACAGCAAACAATATGGAGTTTAGAATCGTCAAATCTAAAAGGTGGGCAGCAAAATAACTATACTTACACTCCTCGTCATGGTCGAATGCGGCGATGTCGTCGACGTATTCCAGTCGGAAGTAGTAGCTTCTCCCAATCTTGGGATCGTACTCGCGGATTCGAGCCGGCGGCCTCGCGAGCTCTGCACAGCTTCCTGTTGTGGGCCGCCTGCTGGGCCGCCTTCTGGGCCTCCTGCTGAGCCTCCTGTTGTCTCTGCATCCGCCGCTCGTGCTCGGCACCGCCGCCGCGCCGCCTCGTCGAAGAAGAAAGGTTCCAGCTCCGCCCACTCGTCGTCCCCGTCCCCGTACCCGGCGCTTTGCTTGCAGCCGTCCCTGACGGCCTTGTTGGCTTTCTGGTCGTCCCCGTACTCAGCGCTCGGCATGCAGCAGTCCTTGACGGCCATGCTGGCTTTCCGCCACCATGCCCGCCTTTTCTTGGAGCGTGCATCGTTCCTATGGTCCTTCTCTTCCTCCGCCGCAGCGTGGCCGCCGGCCACCGTCCCCGCCTCGTCGAGGCATAAACGTTCCTAGCCTGCGCAGTCGTCACCGTTCATCTTCGCCACGGAGGAGAGACAGCCGAATCCCACCACGCCACCCACCGTCGCCGCCATGAACGCCAAAGTGTCGGCAAGCTGTCCGATCCGCCACCACCATGATCGCCTCCTTGTTATTATGAGCCCACATGCATGTTCTTATCCGGTACGGTATGGTAATGGTATGTATGGATGTCGGGCTTCTTCTAACCCAGCCTAGATCAGACAAACCCAATCCCAGTCCAACCCAGCAAGCACGTACGGCGTCTGGTAAGAAGTCCCAACTTTTTTTTTGAATATATCTCTTCTCTCATCGTCTCTACAGCTAAAACACCCCAAATGATTCCATCCAACCGGCTACACCAAGCCTCTGCCAGCTACCGGTCCCGCCCGGTAACATGCACACGCGTGGCTCCCAGGACCGCCCGACAACATGCATGGTAAATGATCAGCACCTTCCTTCCAAGTCAACTCTAATCATGCTCCCTCCAAATCGCTCTCCTTCCAAATTAGTTCTAAGGATCACGCAACAAAAATCTCTCGCTTCATACATCCCCACAGCAATCTCCGACGTTGCCGCGTGCCGTCATCGAGCCAGCGTCCGTGCTCCACGCCGCCATCGCGATCAGGCGCAGCGGCCTCCCAGCAGCGGCGGCATCCCAGAGGCAGAGCGGCGTCCAAGCGGGGTGGGTGACGGAGCCGGAGCGTCAAGAACAGGTGGTCCGCAGTAGTGGTGTCCCGGAGGCGGAGGGTGCCACGGAGGCCAGCGGCGTCCCAGAGCGGTGTTCGAGAGCAGACCTCCCGGTGTTCCCCACTCCTCGCCGTCGCACCTGCGCCGTCGTCGCCCTTGGCGTCGGTGTCGCCGTCGCACACACACCGGTCGTCGCCCGCTGCCGCCCGTTCAGCTCCGGTACATCGCCAGCAAGTCAAACTCGAGGAGCAGACCTCCTGGGGCGGCCGCGGCACGACCAACAGCAAGTGTGACGACCGATGACCCGTTCGCTTCCTCTCCCCCTCCCTCGAGGCCGCCAGGCCTCCACCGCCGCCGTGACTCCACCTTGACTCGATGCCAGCGGACACACCGCTGCCTCCACGACCTACTCCGTCGTCGCGTCATGCGCTCGCTCCACTATCGTGCTGCGAGCTCGCTCCATCGTCTTCGTAGTGGGATAAGGCTTGAACCCTCCTTACGCTGGACTGATTCAGTTTTTTTTCTTGCTCGAACTGCAGAGGGATGCTCTCATGGTGTTTGAGGAAATGTCTCTCCATCAGATCTTCATTGCCACTCAATAGGTAATTAGCTATGCCCACCCCTTCTCTTCCCTTTATGCTGTGTGAAACCTACCAGCTATTTGGAACAGCATAATTATAAGTGCATACATGTAGACATATAGAAATGGGTTCCATTCCGTGAATGAAGTGCTCATGAAATGGATGATGTTCTACCTTTTTCTGAATTGCTGGCCATTGAGAATTGAGCAGTTGACACAGCTGCAAGTATCTAACTGGACCTGACCCTCTCCCCTGTCTCCCTAATATATTGTTCTGCATTTCATAATGGTCTTTGTATTGAGCGTTTTTCGATCAGATGGCTGCCTCCATTTATACATAATTGCTACTGACTATTTATCAGTAATTCTCCAGTGAGATTTTTTGGTTGTTCAAGGAGCTATGGTTAAGCACTGTTATTTTGAACATTCCATATTTGGTAGAATTTTTCAAGTTCCAATTAGTACTTTCAGAATAGCAATAGCAATATACTTCTGGGAATCCAGATTCAGTTTCAGATTCAGACCTTTGCTCCATAATCCTGGATAAGAATCTAGTGATGGCCTAAACATTGTGATTCTAGAATCTGGTGGGGACCCTCCTTGTCACGGTATTACAATGACATCTTCCGCATCAACAGTACGGGTCGCTTCAAACATGCCTTTCATGTTAACGCTCTGCTATAAAATTATTACCTGTGCTTGATGGTTATAGTCATCAGTAGGACAAAAACAAATTTATGGATAGCCTGCAAGATCCCATGATCACAACACCCACGATCAATTGCGAACCATTTAAGGATAGAAAATGGAAATCTTAGAAGTTTTAGTGATCTGGAACAAGAGCTGCTTGAACTATTTTAATATCATGTACTCACTGGATTTACTGAGTTTGTTTTGCTTCTTTCGTTACCAGAGATAATAATAAGAAAAACTGTTATGTCTATATTTTTTTTGCAGTATCCCAATCGACTCTGAATATCAAGCATCTGCCAGTGTTCTGTACAAGAAGGTATGCAAAATCTTTCTGTAATGATTTCTTTGTGTTTTTTACCACAGCATCTGGAAGTTATGCTTTTGGAGACGTTTAATATTTTCCTATTACTTGATCCCTTGTCTCTCTAATATATTGTTCTACATTTCGTACTGGTCTTTGAATTGAACATTTTTGGATCAGATGGCTGCCTCTATTTATACATAATTGCTACTGACTATTTATCAGTAATTCACAGTGAGATGTTTTGGTTGTTCAAGGAGCTATGGTTAAG
>CM041639.1:4975382-4995748 GCA_023333625.1 Bothriochloa decipiens | reverse complement strand
TTATAGTCATCAGTAGGACAAAAACAAATTTATGGATAGCTTGCAAGCTCCCATGATCACAACACCCACGATCAATTGCGAACCATTTAAGGAAAGAAAATGGAAATCTTAGAATTGTTAGTGATCTGGAATAAGAGTTGCTTGAACTATTGTAATATCATGTACTCACTGGATTTACTGGGTTTGTTTTGCTTCTTTGGTTACTAGAGATAATAATATGCAAAACTGTTATTTCCATATTTTTTTGCCGTATCCCAATGGACTCTGAAAATCAAGCATCTGCCAGTGTTCTGTACAAGAAGGTATGCAAAATCTTTCTGTAATGATTTCTTTATGTCTTTTTACCACAGCATCTGGAAGTTATGCTTTTGGAGCCGTTTAATATTTTCCTATTACTTGATCCCCTGTCTCCCTAATATATTGTTCTGCATTTCATACTGGTCTTTGAATTGAACATTTTTGGATCAGATGGCTGCCTCTATTTATAAATAATTGCTACTGACAATTTATCAGTAATTCTCAGTGAGATTTTTTGGTTCTTCAAGGAGCTATGGTTAAGCACTGCTATTTTGAACATTCCATATTTGGTAGAATGTTTCAAGTCCAATTAGTAGTTTCAGAATAGCAATAGCAATGTACTTGTGGGAATCCAGATTCAGTTTCAGATTTAGACTTTTGCTCCATAATCCTAGATAAGAATGTAGTTTAATTATTAGGTGGTGAAGGTTCAGAATAACCCAACAAAATGACGCCCATTATAATCTTGTACAGAAAGGATTAATAGATGTGTTCACTAAACGGTTAACCAAAATGTCGATAGGTAGTGAGCTAGGCCATATGTTTTTTTTTGGCGTCCATGACTCTGAATATGTGCTTGTGTTTCACTCAAGTGGAACTGTTGAAGTGATTAATTCTAAGGTAGTATTCAGTATTAAAACTGGTTTTGTAGATGTCACATGAGCATAGGCAATGGTATTCATCACTGCAGTACAGTTATGGTGTTCAGCTTCATCCATCTTGTCCTGTTTCAAATGCTGAAAACCATAGACATTAGTTATTAGACAGAACTGTCACTGAACACGAATGAATTTGGAAAAGAAAAACGATGCTATGGAATGTTGAGTTCATGGCTGGCCACTGTAATCTATTTTTAAAGGATGCCCATTTGTTTTTATTTTCGAAAGATGCAGCAGTCCATGAGCTGCTACTGAACTCTGAAATCCCTTTTCAGGAAGCTCAGTTCCTTTGAATCTACGACTAATGTCTTGTTCGTTTTGTTCTGTTTTGTTATTGTGCTACAGGGAGGACGCTAGCTACAACCACGTTGGTCCAGTGGCGGCCTAAACATTGTGATTCTGGAATCTGGTGGCGACCCTCCTTGTCACGGTATTACAACGACATCTTCCGCATCAACGGTACGTGTCCCTTCAAACATGCCTTTCATGTTAACGCTCTGCTATGAAATTATTACCTGTGCTTGATTGTTATAGTCATCAGTAGGACAAAAACAAATTTATGGATAGCTTGCAAGATCCGATGATCACAACATCCACGATGAATTGCGAACCATTTAAGGAAAGAAAATGGAAATCTTAGAAGTGTTAGTGATCTGGAATAAGAGCTGCTTGAACTATTTTAATATCATGTACTCACTGGATTTACTGGGTTTGTTTTGCTTCTTTCGTTACCAGAGATAATAATAAGCAAAACTGTTATATCAATATTTTTTTTGCAGTATCCCAATCGACTCTGAATATCAAGCATCTGCCTGTGTTCTGTACAAGAAGGTATGCATAATCTTTCTGTAATGATTTCTTTGTGTTTTTTTACCACAGCATTTGGAAGTTATGCTTTTGGAGCCGTTTAATATTTTCCTATTACTTGATCCCCTGTCTCCCTAATATATTGTTCTGCATTTCGTACTGGTCTTTGAATTGAATGTTTTTGGATCAGATGGCTGCCTTTATTTATACATAATTGCTACTGACTATTTATCAGTAATTCTCCAGTGAGAGTAAGATGATGATTTATTCATTCTTTTGAATTTTTGGTTGTTCAAGGAACTATGGTTAAGCACTGCTATTTGAACATTCCATATTTGGTAGAATTTGCCAAGTTCCAATTAGTAGTTTCAGAAAAGCAATAGCAATAGCAATATACTTCTAGGAATCCAGATTCAGTTTGCACAATTCCCGTGAAGGAAGCAAGAAGCCGTGAACTCGGCTATGTTTTTTTCCATTTTAGAGAATGCGGTCTTTTGTTTTTTGTTCACATGTATTAGTACACTATTTATTCAATTCGAGCGTTCACATGTACTAAATCAGCTTATAGGACATATTGGCTGATTATTATTATGATTATTATATTTTATAGGACATATTGGGTAAGAAGCTTCAGCCCAGACCAAATAAACCTATGTGTCAAGGATCTTCAGGGACTCATACAGATGGGTACAAAAATGCCTCAAGAGTGTTTCAACTTAGGTGTTCGTGTACATGCAGACAATGAAGCAGCCATGCTTCAGAATAAAAATAAAAAGATCATGACAAACCATTATATGGACTTACGATTCTATGTTAGTATGCTTTTAATATTATATTAGTAATGAATAATGTATGTTATTATTTATGTCTTGCTAACCTTTTGTTTCACTATAGACATTGTTGAGCTCTATCGCTTTCAAGGCTTTGAAGACAGATACTTCAAAGTTAGAGGAAAGAAAAAAAGAAGTCGGCAAAACATGGCCGAATAAGCAATATGATTCCTCTCGCTGTAAATTTGTAATACTTCTTTTGTTTTGATTTAATTTATATACTTTAATAATGCTACTTCACTGCTATATTATAATCCTAACTGCTTTATAGGTCTTTCTCCCATGGATTTATTACACGACAGGAGCATATATGCTTTATGTGCTCGACCAAGAGGCTTTAAGTATGACTATACTTGATACCACATCACTTTCTGAGCGGATGAAAGGTGATATACCATACAAGAGGTATGTAAAAACAATTATTCAACAAGAACAAGACTATATGCTTGGCATGAAGGCTCAAGGCTCTGGATGGAAAGCGAAAGGTATATTTCATTGGAAAACTATAATTCCAGATGGCATTCTAGTTGATAGAGATACGTAAGTTCTTTTGACCCATCCTGATTTTACATTTCTTTTTATAAATATAATTTTAATACAATGAATACATAACAAATCATTTCTATTACGGTACTTTGTCTGCCTTCCATGTTGTATAACTAATGGCGGCCTGGAATAATGGGAAACTCAGAAGGATCAACATAGTGAGTGAAAACGCTATTTCTGTTTATATATATTTATTTATTATAATTTATTTATATTTATGTAATGCTATTGATTGTACTTTTCGATTTTACATTTTACTAATCACAGGATGGCCAAAGAATACGAAATGACTTCGTGATCGGCCTATTGACATACGCAGGAAATTCAAGGAGACCTTTAGTTCCTAAAGAAGTGGAAGCTTATCTTTCACGTGTCTTAGGCATGAAATGATGTCATATGTTCTTATTATATTATAGACAATTAAGTGATGTTTTAGTTTCACGTTCAAATTTAGAGTTGTTTTTTAATTATCAATCTGTCTATTTTAGGTAACTATATAACGAACACTCATATATATCTTACCATTGTTTCATGTGTTTTCGTTGCAACGTATGGGCATTTAACTATAACAAACACTCATATATATTACCATTGTTTTATATGTTCCTGTTGCAACGCACGGACATTTACCTATAGTTGAAAAATATCTACAAATGTTTGCATGAGAAGATGCGTTCCTGGAATGTTATGAAGTCAAGGAATTAGAGAAAATCTCAAGTGAAGAATACAACATCCGTTGCAACGCACGGGCATTTGATTAGTCACAAATGAAAAGACCAAAGCGTGAATATTTTTTGGTGCGACGTTTTAACGGGGGACCATGACTCTGCCTCCTGCGATCTAGCACCCTCTTATTACTCATATGTCCATCCCTTGCGTCAATCAAGCTTATAAAAAACGAAAGATGCCTCCGTGCGATCCCACGCGCGCCTCCCTAAATTCCTTCCCCTTTCTGCAAATCACGGACGGAACGAAAGGAAAGAAAACGGCATATAAGGAAGAAAAAGAAAATTATCTGCTGCACATAAAAGGAAAGGAAGAACATGCAGAGATATTGTGGCGCTCGATTATGCAGCCCTTGTTTTGAGAAGAATAGCCTTCCATTATTTTAGGGAAGAGGGAGTCAACAAGAGAAGGAAAATTGGTTTGAATATGGCACGTAGAGAGATTGACGGTGAGACACAATCATTTGCATGTGGTCATGCGAAAGTACCACCAGGCTGATTAATCGCACACGCTTGTGCCTCGCTTGGCAGCCCCTCGATCCTGCGCGAGAGTGAGACGTGCAGGCCGGAAGAGCGGCAGCGGAATCCGAGCACCTCCATTGCTCCTCGACATCAAGGTCAAGATCGCTGCCCCCACGAACATCGCTCGCCGTCCAGGTTGAAGATCAACATCTCCGCGGACGTCGCTCCACCATCACTCGCCGTCCAGGTTGAAGATCGTGGCCTCCACGGACGTCGCTCCTCCATCTCTCGCTGTATCCAGGTTGAAGATCGACGCCGCTGCCGACGTCACTCCTCATTGGCTCGCCCGGTAAGTGCTCCGATCTATTGCCGTCAGGTTGCTGTGTCGCTGCCGCTACAACTCCCTTGCCTGTTGATGGCCCATATGTTTGTCGTGGACGTTCACATATTCCTTGCTAGGTTTCAATTTCTATGGCTTTGTTGGGCTGCTGGTTGTCGATATATGATTTGTTTGAGATAAACCAATTTGGCAGACATGATTGCATATGATTTGCTGGCCTGCAACTTTTGTGAAAAAGAAGGTGATATGAATATTGTTTTTGACCGATCCCTGCACATTTTCGGTCTTGCATTCAACTTAGAATAGAATTTAAACATTGGGACTTGCTGTCGAATTGACACAGAGTTAGCGTCGAATTTGATCTTGAGTTCAGACTGCATGTGCTGCTGCTACACTGCTGATTTGATAGTAGTAAAATTTTGAATTTTTGAGGGATATTGCAGAAGACAACAATAAGAAGGTAACTTTTTGAAACATTTAAAAGAATTACGAGTGTGGTAATTCAACGCTTACTCTGCATCTGTTATGACCGGAGTCCAGTATACAAGGAGGAAGGCCCAAGGTGGCTGACCCTGGGTCTGATCCGTGGTCCGGTCAGCGGCCCTGGGTCTAATCACTGGACCGGTCAGCGGCCCTGGGTCTGATCCGTGGTCCGGTTAGATCATGGGGTCCAAATCTGGATCTGATACGTGGTCCACTACCCTATTTATGTTATTTCGAGAATTAGAGATTTATTTTCTAATATTTTCAGAGAGACTTGTAAATACTTGTAAAGACTATTGAGATCAATTAAGCAGAAACATATTTGTTTTCGGCTTCCTGAAGGGAGCCGGGAGATTCTAAACCCTAGCCGCCACCTCCTGCCTTTTCCTTCTCCTCATGCAGCAACAGCAGCACGGCGCCTACGCGCCGCCCCCGAGGGTTCCGACATTGGCCTCCGGTGTTTCACTCCTATAGCCTATGCAGTGGTTTCGGTAGGGCTACTCATCCTATCAGCTTGGTATCAGACTCCTCGCTTACGATGGCGACATCCCCGACCACCACCAACCAGTCGCTGCCGACCATCAACCCCTTCGCGCCGCTAATCGATCCGAAGGCGTCCCTACCCGTGGGAACTCTTCCACTGGTGTGTCCTATCTAATGCAGAGCTGACCGCTGATTGATGGGGCGTCCCCGTCCACAACGGGCGTCCTATCTAATGCGGAGCTGACGGCGGCGAACGCAGAGATCAAGGCGGCCATCCTCGATCTTGGCAAGCTAGTCGCCGGTATCCACCAGGTCCTCATCGGACCGCAGCCCCCACCGTCGCCCCCATCTTTGCTGCAGCAACTCCCAGCGCCGCCACCACCGTCTTTGGCCTCCATGTACCCCTACGGGATGCCATCTGATGGGGCGGTGCCGTCCACGCAGCCGGCCGCCTCGGTGCCCTCCAGGGGCGTGCCGATCCAGGAGATCAAGTTCCAGCACTCGCCATCACTGCTGCCTCCATGGCTCGCAGCAGCCATGAACCCAGTCTACACCACAACGGAGGCGCGCACGTCGGTTCCCCCTGTGCCCCACATCACGTCGGGGCTCAACCATGGAGGCGTTCCAGCCTTGGGCACCCTCTACGGTGGCGTCGATGGCACGTTATTCTCCGGGTCCGCCTTCTCCACGCCCCCACCAGCCAGCCTGCCGTTGGCTCTGAGCGCCCCGATGACGTTCGGGCCGGGGGACTTCCAGCCCAAGGTCTACAAGCTGGACTTCACGACCTATGATGGCTCCGTTGATCCGCTAAACTGGCTCACCCATTGTGAGCAATTTTTTTGGGGCCAACGCATCCCGGAGACGCAGCGAACCTGGATGGCGTCGTATCACCTCACCGGCACCGCCCAGACATGGTACTACGCCCTCATGATGGATGAGGGTATGCCTTCCTGGGAACGCTTCAAGGAGTTGTGCCGCATCCGTTTCGGGCCGCCCATCTACGACTCTCGGCTAGCTGAGTTGGGCCGCCTCTCATTTCACTCCACGGTCCAGGAGTTCGCGGACCGCTTCCAGACGATCCTCGCGTATTCTAGGGACATCTCTACACGCCAGAAGGCAGAGCTCTTCGTTGGCGGTCTCCCAGAACACATTCGGGTGGACGTCGCCATGCGCGCCCCGCCTGACCTCCAGTGGGCGATGTTCTTGGCCCGCCTCTACCACGCCAACTGTGGTCCGCCATGGCCGCGCAGGGCGCTCCAGCACCAGCTACCACAGCCACGGTACCCACTGCTCAGGGTGTAGCAGCCCCTTCCTGCTGGCTGAGATGCAAGCGCGTCGTCGTCAGGGCCTCTGCTTCAACTGCGATGAGCAGTACGTGCGCGGGCATGTGTGCCCCCCGCCTGTTCTACCTGGAGGTTGATGATTTCACTGTGGATGACGACACGCCCGCCGAGGACGCGGTGGCCGCGGACCTCCCTGAGGAGCCACACGTCGACGGCGCCGCGCACGCTCATGCTATTGTGGTTTCTGTGCATGCTCTTGCAGGGATCTAGACTTACCACACACTATTGCTTTTGGTGATGATCAAGGGCAAGCGTCTCCTGGCCCTGTTGGACACCGCCTCCACCCACACCTTCCTCTAGGGGGCGGCGATGCGCCGTCTTGGGCTCGCTTCCCAGGGAGGTGATTAGCTCCGCGTCACGGTGGCCAGTGGCGAGCGCGTGCCATGCGAGGGGGTCACCCGCGACATCCCCGTCCTCATCAGTGGGGCACCCTTCTCTATCACCTGCATGGGCCTCGCGCTTGGCTGCTTCGACTTCATCCTGGGCGTGGACTTCCTCGGCACGTTGGGCCCCCTCACCTGGGACTTCGAGGGGCTCGCCGTGTCCTTCCAGAAGGACGGCCGCCGCATCACATGGCAGTGTGAGGTGCCACCGGGCGCGCCGCCCCAGTAGTGCTCACTATTCGCGGTCGCGGCGGACTCGCTGTAGCCGCTGTTAGAGGAGCTACTTCTGCAGCACAGCGCTGTCTTCGACACGCCATGCGGCCTGCCACCTGCCCGCCCCTACGACCACCACATTCACCTACTGCCAGGGACCGCGCCGGTGGCTGTGCGGCCGTACAGGTACCCATAGCTGCAGAAGGACAAGTTGGAATGGTAGTGCGCTGTCATGTTGGAGCAAGGCATAATCCGCCCCAGTACTTGTCTGTTTTCGGCGCTAGTGCTGCTGGTCAAGAAGGCGGATGGGTCGTGGCGCTTCTGCAGCGACTACTGAGCGCTAAACGACCGCACGTCCAAGGACAAGTTCCCGATCCCAGTGGTTGACAAGCTCCTCGATGAGCTCCATGGGGCGCGCTTCTTCACCAAGCTCGACCTCCGCTCCAGGTACCACCAGGTGCGGATGCACCCGACGAACGTGGAGAAGATTGCCTTCCACACGCACCATGGCCACTTCGAGTTCCTGGTGATGCCGTTTGGGCTCTCCAACGCCCCGGCAACTTTCCAGGCATTGATGAACGATGTGCTTTGCCCCTTTCTCCGTAGGTTTGTGCTGGTCTTCTTCGACGACATTCTCATTTACAGCTCGTCGTGGTCCGAGCACCTCCAGCACATGAGCCTCGTCTTCTCCACCCTGCGCGCACATGGCCTCTTCCTCAAGCGGTCGAAGCGCTCAATTCAGTGCTTTGTATTATAACCTTAACATGTGTTATCTTTGCAGCTTGACTGGCTTGGTGTACACTTGCACTCTATCAGGTTGCTTGTTTATATTTAGCATTACCACACTGTTCTTGATCCTTCAACTAGCTGTGAAGTACTTCTTCATGTACAAACAAAGGCCCCAAGTAGAGAGCTACTCATGTACATGAGTTACATGGAGGCAATGTTGTCATATCGACGTAGGTGATCAAATTTGGTTACTGTCTCAATGTCTTTTTTCTTTTGTGGTGCAATTTAATTAATGTCTTCTCATCTTTTTTTCAGAACACTTTCCAGCATGTCAACCACGTCAATCATTTCATATGTCTACGATTTAGCTAATGTCTTCTCATCCTCTTTTTTGGTACAGTTTCCAGCACGTCAACCATTTGGTATTTCTGCAGAAGTTGGCAAGGGTAGGGAAGACAAGATTCTTAATAATGATAGTTAAATAACTTACTAACTGTTGGCTCTTAGATCTAATCAGTTGGTTTTGTATCACATACATTCACAAATTAATTTTTTAATATATATTCTTTCTTGTATTTGATTTGTAGGGATAATAGTTGCTTAAAGTTCTACTCTGCAAATGGGTGCATTGATACATCAATTATTGTCCTGTGCTCATGAATATCTTTATATGTTTTTTTGCAAGGCCAAGAAAATTGGCCCATATATTTCTATTGGGTATTTGCGTACAATGTTGCCCTTAAACTAATCCTAGGCACCTAAACTTCCTTATCTTCGCTATCAGAATTTAACACTAACCATATTGCTGAATTTTTGCTTATTTGCATGCCATGATGATTCACGCTTATGTACTTTATTATCGGTACATATTTTTCTACATGACCATTGTGTGATTGTATTATCAAGGTTTCCTTGGTTGCTCCCAATAAAATCATATCTAGGGCATAATTATTATTACTGCCATCTTGAATTCCTAAAAATAATGTTAGTTTCCATCTGTTAAGTTACCCAGATTCTCCTTTTTTGTCGGTCTACCATTTATTGTGTTATTAATTTTTAGATCAAATGGAGCTATAGATTTTGGTCGAGATTATTTTTTAGTGTAGGCCCAGTGTTCTGCCCATAATAGAAAACAAGTCTCAATTAGGTTTTGTGTTTAAGGGAAAGTTTAAATTTATAATGTTGTTATCTTATCATACGATCCATGTATTCTTAATTTAAAAGTTTAGTTGTCCCGTAGCAACGCACGAGCACGATGTTATAGATATATAGATAGATTCTAAATAATACGTCCCCAGATATATTAAGGAAAATCTGATAATTCAGATTCTGACTCGATAATATTTCGCTGTGGCATTGAGGAAAAACAGAAGCCTGCTCGATAAAAATTTCGCATTTCCATCACAGATATGGGAAGAAACAGAAGTCTCTACTTGATAACAATTCACATTTCCATCACGGCGGTAGGAAGAAAACATAAATATACTTGATAATGTTTCGCCTTTCCACCATGGCAGTGAGGAAAAAATTGGTTGTGCAGGTACAATCAATAAGGTTTTCCAGGCACATTGCGACTAGCTGTCCGAAAATTTTCAGCGCGCACTCGAATAGCTTACTGATGTCTCACGGAGTGTCTAGAACTCTCTTGATAGACAATTAGTAAAACAATCAAATAAGGCGATACACAAAGGTTACATGGATGGCAAACAGCAAACGATATGGAGTTTAGAATCGTCAAATCTAAAAGGTGGGCAGCAAAATGACTATACTTACACTCCTCGTCGTGGTCTCGAATGTGGCGATGTTGTGGACGTATTCCAGTCGTGAGTAGTATCTTCTCCCATCATTGGGATCGTACTCGCGGATTCGATCAAGGGAGCTATTTGGTGTTAGACCATTATGGAAGATGGGCTTCGCTGGAATGTCATTCCGTAAAAGGATTTCGTCATTATGCCATTATGAAATGCGACGCACCCGCTAGAATGTCATCTCGCGGATTTTAGAGCCTTTTATCCCTAGATTGCCCTTGACCTTATCCTTTTCTTCTTCCACCTGCTCCACTCACGGACGGAACGGAGTCGACAGAAACGGATTGAGCGGAACGTGGAGCTGCTGTCCCGTTCGGGCTCCCTCACGGCGAGCGCCTCCCACCAAAGCACAGCGAGCTCCCCGACGGTGCTGTCCCTTTGTGCGCGCTCTCTCGTCTTCCAAGCTCTGATGCAGTGACCTTCCCCATGGACTGCAGTTGGAGTGACCTCATTGAGTAAGATTCCTCTTTCTTCTTGTATTTCTGTAACTAAGTTTGGGAAGCCAATTCAGACACGTCGCCTAATAGGTTTCTAACTCGGTTTAATTTTTGCAATTTGTCCAGGCTCGATCCGGAGCCTGAGGAGAGGGTAGATGCAGTAGAAAGAATTCCAGATGTGGGTGGCAATGGTAACCCTCAGGCTGTAGAGGAGGTGCCATGTGCTGTGCCTGGGAGTTCACAGGAAGCATGTGATTTTCTTATTAGTTCACGGGCTGCAGGGCATTCTGGAGACGTTAATTGGGACGAATTGCAGATTGAAAACACATTTGATAAAGATGGTAAGGGTGTGCTAGATATCTCTATATACGATTTCTGCACCAAAAGCGGGCTAACGGATCAGGCCACGTCGCCCGCGAACCTTCTAGCCGTCGGATCAAGCCACCAAGCGACGTGAACCGTCCAATCGGAGTCGTAGCGGGTCTCTCACCCGTTACCGTAAACCCGGACACTAGCGAATCCTCGAGTACCAGCTCGCGAGCGACTTGGCCTCTCCCCGCCGCGCTTCCTCCCCTCCGCCGCCTCCACCCGGCGTGGGCGGGGCCGCGGGGCGCTGACGCCAAGGCGTGGTGTCCCGGGCCATCCAAGTGCGGGCGGATGCCCTAGGCACGGCGGCTGCTGCCATCCGACGCAGGCGCGAGACTGGAGCGCTGCAGCTCTGGCGGAGTTCCATGCCAATCCCGTACGCCGCCCCATAGGCAGGAGCAGCGAGCCCAAGGGAAGGGGTGCCTCCGCAGCTGACCCTTCCCTCCCGGCACAGGTTCAGGTCCGCAGAGTCGCCTCGCATCCTTCGCTGGCTGATTCTCCGCCCAGGTGCGTGGCCATCGCAGGGGCACAGGTGTTGTGCACCCGCGTCACAACGCTATCTCCTCTTCATTTGCTGTACGATCTCAATCTGGCGTTCTGCTGCATAAAAGCCAAAACCTGAATCGTGCAAGCAAGATCAATCAAGGGACTGCATCAATTGACCACCATTGCTGCATGCCTGTCTTGCCTACACCCATATATTCACGCACACAATCTGTTTGATTCAATGCTTTAGAGCCATATTTTCTAAAATATCGCAATCTATAATCTAAAGTCCTTTACGCACCTCTTATGATAAATTTGATGTTCTTACATTAAGAAACCACTACATGCTTCAAGCTCTAATATGAAAGAGAATCGGACAAATCTCAAAAGTGCATGCTGAATTTTAAATAGGTTCTCTACATATATGTAATTTCCTGACCCAACATTCAGTTCAATTTATCTATAACATTTGTATTTATTAAACTCTTTGTAAACGTAATATCCTTTTCCAGATATTTCATTTCTATTCACGAAATCTAAAAATATGTAATATGAACTCCTCTATATGCAAGTATGACATGCAGCTGTTTTATATTTCATTTGGTTTTGCTATGCTTATGTGCCTGCCACAAGACACATTGATGGATGCGATCAACTGGGTCATCCTCAGAGACCAGATTTGATGGAAGTCATGTGCAAATTTTTGGTTTCTTATCGTGTAATGATAGTATGGATTACATCAAGTCGCAGTTAGCCACCAGTAAGTGTGTTTTATCCGTGGTTGAGGATCTCAATGCAAAGCCAAGCAGTGTAATGATTGACCTTTCATGTGTTTTCTTTTACAGATCAAGTAGTTGATGATATCCCCAGGCAACAACATTGGGACTTAGATCCTAAGGAGAAGGCTCTGTAGGGCAAATACACTGATGCTGATTCAAAGATTTCAAATGTTAGCGGTGAAGATGCAGCTCCCGAAATTACAACTGCACAAGGTTCTACAGATGAAGATGCCCTTCTTGCATACAAAATTGTCTCTAACCCCCTTGGAGATTATATTTTATAACAAAGGTTACTTACAAGTTGTCAATTTGCGAAATCATGGTTACTATTGTTGGTTGGTCATAGCTGTAAACAAATAAGTAGAACAAATATATTAGTAAGCAAGATTAAATCTCAAAACAGTTTTGACCCTCCAAGGAAGGACAAATAGTCAAACAGTAATAGATGTGGTATTGCTAATTTCCCTTTATGGAATCATGTCACAGTTCTTCACTTAACCAAAATATGCAGCTTCTGTTACCTAATCTTCAACCAGTAACTCAAGAAGAATTAGATAAATCCAAAAAAAGCATGTTGTACATTTGTGAGAAAAACATAGAAGCAAAAGCATAAGATGGCGAGGCTGAGCCAACAAGGAATGAATAGTTAACACCGTATGCCTACACGCTTATGCTGCATATATAAAGGAACAAGCAATATTTCAAAAGTTTTGGCCACGTTTAAATGGAGGTAGGAAATTGAGAGAGAGCTTAAATAAACATGTAGTCCATGAGGACTGCCCTCTGTCAATTTAATATTAATGCTATAGAAACAAATTCTTTTCTGCCATTAAATATTGCCCTTGCATTCACTGTAAGACGAGAGTATATAATAACCTCGTATTCATATTAGATTATTGATCAAGGTAAGAAAATTATTGTTTCTCATAATTTTATTTGTACACAAAACAAGGACCATATATAATACAATGGGCACATCCCTGGCCATAAGCGGCAATGCCGCGATCTTTTCTAGTAATTAATGAGGATCAGTTGTTCCGTCTTTTGGGTTTGAGAACCGATGCTGATCAGCATGATAAGCCCAGTGAGGCTAATGCTGAGGCTGCTGCTCAGAGGGACAGCACAGCTGAAAATAGAATTGCTGACAATGATATTTGACACAACTGGTGCTGCAATTCCGGTTCATGATCATGTGCCAGGGGAAGGACTCTATGCTTATGATCCTAACAACCCTTCTATGGATATTGGCACCGTGTATCCAAACATGAAGAAGTTTAGACTGGCCATGAAACAATATGCAATAAATAAGGAGTTTGAATATTTTTTGCAATAAA
Source organism: Bothriochloa decipiens (assembly GCA_023333625.1). Taxonomy (NCBI): domain Eukaryota; kingdom Viridiplantae; phylum Streptophyta; class Magnoliopsida; order Poales; family Poaceae; genus Bothriochloa; species Bothriochloa decipiens. Next base: position 4,982,238 of record CM041639.1, on the reverse strand, counting down.
CAATATTGGCACCGTGTATGTCACCATTTTTTGTTTCTAAATATCTTATATGTTTGCTATTGGCTTGTTTCAGGTTACAGCTTTGATTGCGAAGCACGGCTGCACTGCTAGTTCAAGGCGGTATACCACCACTCCAACAAGTATCTGGGTGAAATCAAAGGCCATTCACATGAAGCAGTAATTTTGTGGTGCATCGTGTATATAGGAATCTTGGAACTTGGCTTTATCGGTGGCAACACATATGTTCAGAATAAAAACTCAAGTGGCAGCCGTATTCACAATGCAGATGTTGAACCAAGTAATAACAACAAAAAAGAATCAAACACTTATGGGAGCCGGAGTTAATCTACAAAAGGCCCAGAGTTGCTTCATCAACTCCTCGCTCCTCGCTCCTCGCTCCTCGCTGCGCTGTGCTCCATGGCCGGCATGAAAGCGGTGCAGTTGCGCCAAGGCGAGCAAGGCCGGCCATGTCGAGCAAGCTACGCAGGCGACGCTGGACAGGCGGGCATGGAGAACCAGGGGGCTGTAGGGTAGCGGACGGGCGTGGGAAGACGGGTGGGCGTGGGGTAGCTGGCCGTGTGGGGCTCGCCGTGGATGGACCGTGCCCGCTTGCTCGGCATCGAAGAAGAACGAGCGCCCCGGCCTCGATCCGTTTTGCGTTGCTCCATTGCGTGCCACCGGCAGCTCGCGAAAGAGAAAGAAAAGAAACAGTGGTAAAAGAGGAATAAAATGATTCTAAAGTCATCGGATGGCATTCTAGCGGTTGTGTCGCGTTTCATAATGGCATCCTGACGAAGCCCCGTACAGGATGGCATATCGCCAAAGTCCACTTCTCGGAATGGTCTGTCACCAAATAGCTCGATCCAAGGCGGCCTCGCGAGCTGTCCACAGATTCCTGTTGTTATGGCTCTCCACGGCAAATGATACGTATGGATGTCGGGCTTCTTTTAGCCGGCCCAGCCCAGATCAGACAAATACATGCATGGCAGCCCAGCCCACACAGCACAGTGTTTGATAACATCTCTTGTACTCATGCTTAATTATTAGTGGTTATTTATAAGATATTAAAATTTCTCAAAAAAAATTATAAGATATTAAAGGCCACTAAATTCAAGCTAGGAGTGTGAGCAAATGGATGTCTTCCATGCAAGGATGTTTTTCATGTTTGAGCCAACATATATAAATATATTCTGCAATGTGTTCATCCTTATTAGAGCTTGCAACGGTTAGCACGAATATTGTTAGACGAAAAGCATAATGGAATGCAGAGACAATTGTCTAGGCTTGCATGCATATTACTATTTGGATAAACATTTGTGCAGAAGATGAGTGCACGTCGTTTAGTGTTGTTGTTCGTATGCATTCTATAGCAAACAACTCCATCCTCCTCGTGTGTGCCAGTGCCACAAACTCAGTTAGCATGCCCAAACCTTGTTCTCTTTGATGCATCACTCGTTTTGGTCTCAATCTTCAAAGTAGGTGCTCCTCACTCTCAATGCTTTCATGCACGTGCAGCTAATGCTCAGCATGCAGACTCACTAGTGTGATGCCCTCCATGGAGCTCTTCTCATCAAAGAAGAGCGATAGTGTGATCCCGTGAAGGATAACGAAAAAGTGGGGACACAAAGTCTAACCGATACAGGATTTTTTCTTAATTTTAATATTTTTTTTAATTAATCTTTTAAAAATAACCGCACTCAAGAAAATATTTGCACCTCATATCCCTTTTGGTCTCGCCAACTCTTATCACGCGACCAAACCACATAGTCGTGCCACATGAGTTGGCGCGGCAAGATACGACACTCTGGACGCCGTTTCCGACGTGGAAAAGCTTGTCGCGCCACGTACATTAGGCACGACAAGACTGAATTTTTCAAAAAATTATAACTCTTCAATATTACGTCGAATGTAGATAGTTTCTGTATGAAAATTGTGGCTCTCCACGAGCTCTACAACTCTCTAGTTTTTTGGGCCCGTCCTAGGACACGGATTCCGTCTTCCAGCATCGTGAGTTATGCGTATCCTGTCTAGTTCACCTTCACCTGTTTCCGTGTCTCCTGTCTCCTTCACCCGTTTTCCAGTTTAGCTAAACTTTCGGACGGATTGCAAGTTCTATTCACGGATGTAAGCGGAAGAAATATAACTTTGCTTATTATTTTCTTGACTCTCTGATGTTATTGTTAGGTTTGAAGTTACCGATTCAATTTTGCTTCCTAATTTGGCTCTTCCGTTAGATTTGATCACTAATATGCGGTGGAAACCACTTGTTAGGTGAAAATATGGACACTAATTCAAAAAACATATTTTAGTCGTTTAGTAAAATTGAAATTTAGTATATCCATAATTCATATAAATATTTACTCGGTTTCAAAAGTTGGGATGCAAAGTAAACTAGAAAAATCATCCGAAAATGACAAATTTAAGGTGCATGTGCGCTAGAATTTTTTTCTTTTAGTATCATGCACCTGAAATTTGCCATTTTTGTATGAATTTTTCAAAAGTGATTCCGCATGTGAACTTTTCAATGTAATTTCATATATTTGTATCACTATAGATGTGCCAAATTTCAGATTTTTTAATGATCAAAATACATTTTAATTGGTTTCTAATTCTTCACTTAATACGAACTTTCTGCACAATTTTTCCAAAAGCTGGGGAAGTTAGGTGGGATTGAGGAGCCTAAAAATAAAGTTAAATTTACCGATCCAACTAGTAACAATAATACATACAATACATATATCGCGCTTTAAGCTGGAAAAATATTTAAAATATTGACCTTTTATTTTGTTGGATGTCATTTCGTTTGAAGCAATTTTAAGTCATCCTGTTTGATTTACAGTACAAGGAATATGTGGATCGGTGATAGAATATTTTTTGTCACGGATTCACATGGGCTACTTAAAGTCCACACTTCCAATGCTATATTTAAATCCAGTAGGTTGTAGAGTAGATATTCATATTTATTGGGTTCTGGAGTAGATATTGATATTCATTGGTTCTGGAGTAGATATTCGTATTCATTCTATGTTGATATATTATAATATATTCATAGTCATTCTCTTGTTTTTTAGTTCCCTCATGTGTACCTGAATGCAGATACTGATTCCAGGCTCATGGCCCACAACTATTGGCGGAAGATACAAAGCTTCCTTAGTGAAATTGCAGCAAGGTCTGCATATGAGAATGGAAATGCGTTGTACCTAGCCAAGGGCACCACACCTGCTAGCTCCAATGTGTATCCTTCCAAATATAGCTTTTTTATCCTAGTGCTACTCCTCTCTGGGGTCCTAACAAACAGATGAGAATGGAAATAACTTGATGGACTCCAAGGGCAACCCCATGTTGAAGCACCCTTTGAAATTCTGTTCAGACCACGGGAGTTCTACTTGCAAGGATACATCAACATAAGGTGGAGGATCTTCAATGATGTCAAGCTCAAAGGTGTAATATGTGGCTGAGATATCAACAAATACACCATCAAGATACCCTATAACTCCAGCTATAGAAAGAATGGGCTTGAAGTGGACTTTTACAATGTTCCAATTGGTGATGCTTCACTCGAGGCCGTCTTTAGGGTATTGTCGGATACCACTAGAAGCTACACACAAGAACAGACATAGAGGGATCTAGCTGCCATCGCGGTGAATTGTTGTGAAGCAACCAAGAGGCGGTTTGTGTGCTACCGGATCATCAGGTTGTATCAGTTTGGCGATACAAAAGGAGTTCATAGTCCACTGACCACATCGATATATAGCTTATACACTACCTAGATTGGTCAAATCTGAAGAAGAACCAAAGTCCTCATCAAGGAAGTTCAACACATGTGTGGTATGCTTCTAATTTTTAAGGGTTTGATGTGTGTTCGAATTGCAATTCTTGAATAGGAGTGAGGGGATAGAGAGGAGAGGTGACACCTAGTGCTTTAATTTCACATGAGAGTGAAAATGAGATAGGCCCTTGCCCTCATGCCCTTGGGCAATATATAGGCAACAATTATTTACATGTGGCCCATTGGTGGGGCATGGATTTCCATGCAACTACACTACCACTGGTTGGGCCTCTTCTAGGGAAAAACTTGGCCCATATATCATATGGGCTCCCCCAACATCGTTAGTACAACACGACCCAATAGATGCTTAAACTAGAGGCACAAATACAACATGAAACATAGTCTTAAGAATTGCTCTTCTCAATCTACACATATGCGCCTCACTAAAAAGTCCATCCCAAAAAAGGGCATAGAGAATAGAGCACTCACATGACTCTAGCCTATACATGTGCTAACTCCCAAGGCTTCTACCTCTATGTGCTTTGATGCATGTTGATCTTCCCGATGTCTTCATATTTGGGCTTCGACTCTTGCTGCTTCCTGGATATGGTTCATCAGAATTGTTGTTTTTTGCGACTCTTCATTGGCATTACTCGGTGCATAGGTTTTTGCCTCCAGGACCTTATTGGCATGCAGATCTTCTATGCTTATATAGGTCATCACCTCTCTTTTTGGTTGCCATCCTACCCAATGGCTGCCGACCACACCTTTCACTTGTAGTCTTCCTACTCATTGACTAGACCTTGTGCCACTCATGTCCGGCTACCCACTCCACACAGATAAATGCATGGCAACCCAGCCCACACAGCATAGCGTCTGGTAACATCTCTTTACTCATGCTTAGTGGTTATTTAAGATATTAAAGACCACTAAATTCAAGCTAGCCATGTTCAGGAGTGTGAGCAAATGGATGTGTTCCATGCAAGGATGTTTTTCATGTTTGAGCCAACATGTATACATATATTCTGCACTGTGTTCATCCTTAGGGCTTGCAACTGTTAGCACGAATGGATGATCATATTGTTAGACGGAAAGCATAATAGAATGCAGAGACAATTGTCTAGACTTGCATGCATTATTATCTGGATAAACATTTTTGCAGAAGAGTGCACGTTGTTTAGTGTTGTTGTTCGTACGCTTGCTATAGCAAACAATTCCATCCTCCTCGTGTGTGCCAGTGCCACAAACTCAGTTAGCATGCACAAACTCCTAATGGTCTCATTCTTCACAGACATAGGTGCTCCTCTCACTCTCAATGCTTGCCTGCACGTGCAGCTAATGCTCAGCTTGTAGACTCACTAGTCAGTTTTGGCAGGTACAACAGGACCTAATAGATGCTCATACTATAAAAGAATGCATCAAGGTTTTGTGAATTGAGGGTGTAGAAATTAAAATTATATGCTAAAAATATTACTTCTACCATGCTCGTACTGCAGGTGGCAAATGAGATGTTTGACTAATTTAGGCAGTATGTCATATTTGGCGCTCGTAATAATCAGAATTGGTGTAAGTAAAAAAAAATTAATAAGTCATTGTTTAATGCAAAACGCCCAAATCTGATAAAAGCTAGGAAATGATTTCATAACACAGCAGCGCAGTCTTTGATCAAGACCTTTATTTTACACAGGACAATGGAGGTCATAGACAACATATGTCTAGGGAGTGCATCACTGTCTCTGGCTAGCTAACTGTGTTTATTGTGCCGTGAAACAAATGAAAGTGACGTTGGGGAAAAAATTAAAGGATCGTCGAGCAAGCTGGGCCTGCTGTTCAATGTTCACTTATGTAAACACCAATGGCATCGACGAGGCTTCCCGAACGTCCATAGAATCCCACAATGCTGTTATTGGCTGGCGCGGTAATGCTGAAAGGTGGCCCATCCTTGATGCCCCATGGGCCCAAGGTTCTGGAGCTGGTGACAACATTAAGTGAGCTTAAGTAAATAGTATTTCCATATGTGCCTATTGTTCCTGAAACTTCCTTGACGTACTCGGTGTCCCAAAGATCGATCTGCACACATGAGGAAACATATATATAAAAGTCTATATAAAGGCAGAATGTTAGTAACGTTCGCAAAAACGAATTCAGCAGAGAACGTTTAGCAATCATCTCAGTTTTGTGTCATACGTTTTCATCATTGAGATTAATTAATAGATAGTATTTTTTTTGAGGGGGTATAATAGATAATATTTGTTGATAGACAGGGAGTAATAATATATGAGCCCGAACGAAAGAAAGAAAAAACTCACCCACCGTTTGAGGAGTGCCACCAAATCCACCCCATGGGCCAGCAGTGTGCTTCTGGCCTGCTTTGTCAGCATAGGTGAACTGAATGGAGTCAATAGCATTGCCACTGCGAATGGTGAGGCTCTTTAGTTGCTTTGGTGGCACCGTTATGTCCTGTGCTGACCCTCCCTGTCCACCCCATAATCCGACCTTCGTGACAGAGCCCTGCACCGGCGGCTGTATCCACACACAAGTCCGTCGTTAGTGTCCTTCAGCATCCATGCAGAAGCTGATTACATTCTATTTATCAAAGATGCTGTATATTGCAGATTTCTCGCATCGTACCTTATTTGGCTGTGATGAGCCAAACACCGGGCGGAAAACTTCTATAATAAGTTCATCAGAATTCCCACCAGTCCTATCGGGAAGATTTATTCTTTTGATGACACCGGTCGCCATAGCAAACTCTCCGGTTCCACCGTAGACTGCCCAGTCATCGGACCCACCCGTTATCATTCCATTGGTAAGGAGCGTGGAGCCCTTAAACCTGTATATTGAATTTGTATATTAGCTAGAGTATAAATCAGTTCGTTCATTGTGAATAGAAAACATGGAGCTGAGAATGCTGCTGATAACTACATGCTATATATATGTATATATATTAGCTGTAGTCTAACCGATTTCATTGCCTGACGATGAACCGCGCAGAACACATGCATTCAAGTAAAATGAAAGAGAGACCCAGCACACGTACATACATACCTCTCGTTCTCAAACACAATGGTGAATATTTGGTGCGTG
>CM041639.1:4947854-4967079 GCA_023333625.1 Bothriochloa decipiens | reverse complement strand
CGTCTTCTGGCGGTGTCGTCTTCTGCGCGACTTGTTGGGGTAGTAAGAATCGGTGTTTTCACCTTGTTCGAAAGGTGCGTGAATTTTTACGTCGAATTGCATTCATATGGGATATGGGCTGAAATGAATTTTCTACAGGTACACTAACCGCGAACGGTAGAACGAAGTAGTTACGTATAAAGAGAGAACGATGTATGCCACCGCATAGAGCGTTAAATTATTAGTTCGTGAGGACGTATGTAACGTGCATGCATCATGGTTAAATTGCTCATTCATGCATTCATGGTTCCTTCCCTTATAATTAAATTGTCTCATTTCTTTAAAATTATAACTTATGGGATATACAACTTTTGAACAGATGGCGAGAACCAAGCAGACTGCTCGTAAGTCCACTGGAGGAAGAGCGCCCCGTGGTCCTTTGGCTGTCTGTGAGTCGGCACCCAGGGAGGTGGACACTTTTCTTGAGGAGCTCGCCATGCCTAGCCTTCTTTGGAGGATTCTCTCCAATGCTAGGTACACGGTGGGCATGGAGCCTCACTACTACTGGGACAAGGATGATTTGGTGAACTATGGAGAGGCTCGTGTGGAGGTAGTAGTCCCACCTTTGGACGGTGACCCCCACTGGGTTGGGTGGCGCTGTTTTGGTGCGGGCAGGACTGCCAAGACAGGTGCCACGTTTGCAGCTTTTGACGTGGTGGAGCACCTGATGGAGGAGATACCTCACTCACTTGCCGAGGTTTTTCCTGGAGTGTTCCCCTTTCCTCACCGCCTTTCTAGGTGGCCACATGCTGAGGGAAACCCATTAGAGGCCGGTCCTGAGGAGGCGCAGGGTAGTAGCACGCCCGCCATGAGTGCTATGTTTGCAGTGATGAGGGCCTATGTCAACATGGAGACTAAGGCACTTCGTCTGAATGAGGAGTTCAAGGAGGCTCGAGCTGATGCACGCAAGGAGAAGCGTGAGTTGACACATGAGCTTCAGCGCTCACGAGAGGAGGTCGCCCGTGTGTCTCAGCATCGAGACAAGGTTGTGCTGGAGAGCCAGAAGATGGCTCAGGCTAGGGATGAAGCCTGGTCCGAGTTCCGTCGTCTTAGCATCCGCCAGCAGCAGGTGCTAGAGGACGTGGAGGAGGTTCGTGCTTACAATGCTAGTCTTCACGAGGAGGTGCACAGGAAGCAGGAGGAGATCCATCAGCTGAGAGCAGCCTTAGTAGCTGCTAGGAGGGCTATGAACAGTGCTTCTAGTGAGAGTAGCAACAATGGAGAGTAGCCTTGCTGAGGATCGTTAGTCTCTAGTTGTTCTTTTGCATTCCTGTCAGGTGGTCATGTAACCCTTTTGCTCGCTATCGAGACTTTGATGTAATGTTGGAACATGGTGTTTGAGGTGGTGATATCCGTACAATTTCTAAAAGTCCAGTGTATGTATGCTGGCAACATGTGGATGTTGTAAGACGCTTTGCGATGGTTCTAAGAAATATTATTAGTGATGTTGTGATGTGAAAAATTGGAATTATTGTGCCTCTATTTATTGTGCGAATTTATTTCCCTCGATAAATTTATTTTGGCATGATTTTTACATTCACCTCTCATTATGACAACATTCACCTGATAAGTACTTATTGCTGAAATATGCAGATGCCGGTTACACGTAGTGGTTCGGGTGCTAATGGCAGTGGTGGATCTGAAGAGGGTGCCGATAACACTGCACGTGGTGTGCCACCCCCACCTCTGACCAATGCGGAGCAGCTGTTTGCTCAGTTCTTGGGCAGCCAGCGCAATGTGGAGCAGCTTCTTCGCGAGAGCTTGGCCGTGATGTTCGTCAGGGTCCTCAGCAAAGTCAATACAGCAGCTTCAAGGAATTTCAGGACACTAAACCTCCTGTGTTTAAGGATGCTCCTGAGCCACTTGAAGTAGTTGAATGGCTCAACACCATGGAAGACAAGTTTCATCTTCTAAGGTTGACAGAAGATCTGAAAGCGGAGTATGCAGCCCATCAGCTTGAGGGACAAGCAGGGACATGGTGGAAGCAACATCGCACCACCTTTCCGCCGGGTGTTCCTATTACTTGGGACCGCTTTGCACATGCTTTTCGGGGGAATTTCATTCCTCCCAGTCTGATGGCTATGAAGAAGACTGAGTTTCTGTTGCTCACTATGGGGACTCGCAATGTGAAGGAGTATCTGCACGCCTTTAATACTTTGAGTCGCTATGCTCCTGAATTTGTCAACACTGATGAGAACAAGATAGCTAGTTTCAAGAGAGGCTTGAGTTCCAAGTTGATGAAGACCATGAGCACTTCTGCCCGTGTTACTTTCAATGATTTCTTGAATGATTGTATTATGCAAGAAAACAGTAACAATGTTCATGCTGCCGTCAAGAATCGCAAGAGGGCCCATGATGGAGGTGGTTCTTCTCAGTCAAGAGCCCCAACTGCTTTCTATACGCCGTTTCGTCCACCTATGTCTGGTGCGAGATTCAGGCCCCCGCAGTAGAAAAGGCATAACAATTATCCAGCTTAGAATCCGCAGAAGCATCACAGAGCATTCAAAGTTCCTGCTCCACAGGGGAAACCAGTACAGAGAAGCTTGACCGGTGCTAACAAGACACCTGTCAATGGACCTTGCTTCAACTGCAACCAGACAGGACACTTTGCTCGTTATTGCCCTTTTCCCAAGAAGTAGCAGGGCCCATATCAAGCTCGTGTGCACAACACCTCGATTGAGGAGATTCTTGCTGGTGAACCAGTGACTGCGGGTATGTTTTCTGTGAATCAAATCCCTGCCGTTGCTTTGTTTGATTCTGGATCATCGCATTCTTTCATGAGTCAAGCATTTGCACAGAAGCATGATCAAAAGATACTTGAATTGAGTATTGAATTCAAGGTTAGTTCAGCTGGGGCTGATATAACTACTAAGCAAATAGTTCAGGGTGCAACCCTAGACCTAGATAAGTGGAGGTGTTGACACCGTTTTTTGACACATGTCAATATAAGCCAAAAACTATGCCTATCGGCAAGGGAGTGGTTGTGCTATTAAGCTTACTTTGCTTTAAAGTATGGGTAACAGATGGTTGCCGATGAAGGTTAATATGATCTTGACCGATGAGAGCAGAAGGCTATTGCCGATGGAGAGAGAGGCATGGTTGCCGATGGAAAACAGAGCTAAAGAACATGGAAAGCAGAGCTGAATCATTATCGATGGGTTTTGTCGATGGAATCACAGAGATGAGGAGCGTGCCGACCGTTTTTTGACACGTGTCAATATAAGCCCAAAACTGTGCCTATCGGCAAGGGAGTGGTTGTGCTTTTAAGCTTACTTTGCTCTAAAGTATGGCTAACAGATGGTTGCCGATGAAGGTTAATATGATCTTGACCGATGAGAGCAGAAGGCTGTTGCCGATGGAGAGAGAGGCATGGTTGCCGATGGAAAACAGAGCTGAAGAACATGGAAAGCAGAGCTGAATCATTATCGATGGGTTTTGCCGATGGAATCACAGAGATGAGGAGCGTGCCGATAGAGGTTTCATCGTAAGCAATGGATAAGGAAACTGGCAATATTTATGCCAATATTTTAATAGTTTACTTTTGAGTCCGACCTTGGTACGAGTCATTATTTTTTTCATTTTATTCCTTAGAGATAAGATTTGTTTAGGAAATACCTTGTTGTGTCTGTTTAGGATTCATAGTACCAAGGTATAAATATGTACCGAGAGGCAATGTAGAAAGGGTGAATTAATCAAATACAACAAATCTATTACTTTTATCTACTTTTCAAGCAATCTACTTTTCGACGATTTCGTCACCAGTTTTTCTTTGTTTTCAACGAGTTCTTTCAAGAATTGGCGGGCTGCATCAACTTGATCTCCGACGAGCTTGCAAGTTCCGCTTTCTGAGCAATCTGAGCCTTGACGTCCGGGTGTATCGCTGTCGTCTCATTCAGCTCTTGTTCAAGTTATCTTTCCTTGTTGATTAACAGGTCAAATTGACTGGCACGCCTTGATATCAAACTTGGGTATTAGCCCGGTGTGTTTGTAGATCCAACGCCTTTTTGCATCAACACATCTTTTGGCACGCCCAGTGGGACAAAGTCAACAGATCTATCATGAAGAATCCTACTGATATCAATCCAGAAAACATCATCGACATATCAGAGTCAGATCTCAAGGAGGATCAGAAGCAAGCCATGGAAAAAGCTATGGAGGATTACAGGCAGCTCTGCTTGAAGTCTTTCAGCAAGAATAGGGGCGGAGAAGTCATCCAGAAGCAAGATCTGTCGTTGCCTCGGTAGGTAACCTTTGACTCTAACCCTGGTAAATTACAGGAGATGGTTAATTCTTCATTAAATCAAGCTTTGATCAACCACTCCACCGTGCTGTCTAATACTGTCTACAATGCTGTTGTGCAAATGTTAAGGGACGGACAAGCACCGGGGTATGTCGGGCCGGCATATCATCAGCCGGGATCGGCATCTACCAGTACTCCATCGGCAACTCCAGCCGTTGAGAGTATAGAAGTGCCTATTCTTCCAATTATATCAGGACCATCTATCATTAAAGCCACACCGATAGGATCAGAGCTAATGTCTCAGGAGAGGCCTAGTACTCAGTTGAGCACAGATCTATCGGCATCGGCAATGTCAGGTCCTTCAGGTCAACATAGTCAAACTGCTGCTAATTGGTGGGGATACGGTATGCCTCCAGGTCCATCTACTGCCAACTCTGGACTGCCTCAAGTGCATGATGTAGCAGGGAAGGGTCCAATGACATCGGCTACTCCAATTCGGCCGGTGGCTCAAGTGCCGCATTATTCTACTGTACCTCCTGCTATACAGCCATTGTCAATGGGATTCTACGCGCCTCCGCAATAGATATCTTATGCGAATCCATTGACTAATCCTCCACCAGTTCAACAGAGAGCTTCCACTGCAGAGCAACCCATAGTACCATTCATATCTCAGTCTGGATTACCTGCAATTCAGGGCAATTATGCTGGCTATCATCCATCTATACAAGAGCATCAATTGTCTGCAAGCTATCAGGCATCGACAAGTCAGGTGCCGATGAGTTACTATCTCAATTGGTCAGGGCAAGCGCCAGTTCAGCAATCTGCTATTCAGCCAAGCTACCAAGCAATGGGGACTCAATGGTATAGTCCGCAGACAACTTTCCAGGAACAAGCATCGGCAAAACAACCGATGAACTTTACTCCGCAGATTGGTGCCGTGAATATGCCGATTCATCCAAGCCAAATGCCACAGGGGTATGTAGAAGCATATCAGCCGACGCCTCCAGTAGAGATCCAGCCAGTGCATCAGCAAGATCAGGATGCACTCTTGACCGATAAGATTGCAGAAGTGATGAAAGAACAATTTGGGATTCAGCCCAAGATCGATACTTACTCTTATCGAACTCCATACCCTTCATCTTATGATTCAATTCCTTTCCCGAATCGGTACAAGGTGCCAGATTTCACTAAGTTTTCTGGGCAGGATGATACTTCAACAATGGAGCATATCAACCGCTTCATTATTCAATGTGGAGAAGCAGCTAACAGGGATGAATTGAGGGTTCAATTATTTTCATCATCATTGTCTGGATCAGCTTTTGCGTGGTTTATTTCATTACCACCTAATTCTGTTATTACATGGGCCGATCTAGAGAAGCAATTTCACAAGTACTTCTTTGCTGGAGTACATGAAAAGAAGCTGACTGATTTGACAAAATTGAGACAACGCAGTGATGATTCGGTAGAAAGTTTCGTACACCGGCTAAGAGATGTAAAGAATAAATGCTACAACTTAGTACTTGATGATTGGCAGTTAGCCAATTTAGCTCTTCAAGGGTTACTGCCACACATCAGAGAAAAATATGGGTCGCAAGAGTTTGAAAGTTTGAGTCATATAGTGCAAAGGATTTCTGATCAGGACACTAGGGTTTTTGAACCCAGGAAGAATTGGAATAAAAAGGTGTCCTTTGTAGAAGAAGCAAAAGATTCAGACTATGATGACGAACCAATTATCGGCTTGGCTGAGTGGGTAAAGAATAAGAAGCCGATATCATGTCCTTTCGGTCAGAAAGAGCCAGAAAAGTTTCTATTTGATATCAACAAAGCCGATAGGATATTTGATCTTTTGCTCCAAGAGGGTCAAATTAAGCTGTCTCCTAATCATGTGATTCCATCGGCAGAAGAGTTGAAAAAGATTAGATACTGCAAATGGCACAATGCTACCTCGCACAGTACCAATGATTGCAAGGTGTTTAGGCAACAGTTGCAGTCGGCTATCGAATCCGGGGAGATCAAATTTGATAATTCAAAAGCTCAGAAGCCGATGAAAATTGATCAACATCCGTTCCCTGCAAACATGGTGGAGGCTAAAGGCAAAACCAAAGTGTTAACATCGGAGGCTGCTAGAAGAAATGCATCGGTAGATCCTAAAAATCAAATAACTGTTGATGACGTAAAGGGAAAAGAACCTGCCGATGGCGCTAAAGGGAAAAGAATTGTTAATGAAGGTAGTAGCTCCAGAAGACCCCTGAGGCCTGCTCCATATGGTATTTGGTATCGGCAATAATGTGAGGATCGGTATCAGCAGCAACAGGAAGAGTTACGTCGGCATAAAAATCACTGGAATTGCCCTTTTTCGTTCATTGCTGGGAAGAAGGCATTAAATTGCCCACTGCTGATACCTGCCCTGAATGTAATGGTTACTATTTAAATGATCGGGCAGAGAGACAACATCACTCTAGTAATCGAGGGGTACGCATCAATAAGCCAATCAAAGAAAAGGTGTCAGCACTTGATCGGCTGGGGGGCAGAGTTAGTGTGCATGACAGGCTTGGCAGGCATATTGAGTGTTTTCCAAGGGGTCAGGCAGAGGTTGAAGAGATGGCTAATGAAAGGGTTCCTGATGAAGGGATATTTTGTAGGGATCCAAACATAGGCCTCCATGAGCAGAACACAAAGCATTATCAGCCTGTTTGGAAAACAAAGCTTCCCCAATGGTGCCCTGAAGGATTGAAGAAAACTCAAAAAAGAAGGGTACAGCGTATGCGTCAAGTGGATTTACAGTGCCCGAAAGAAAGCATCCCAAAGGTAACAACTCAAGTATGGCAACCAAAACGCAAGGGTGGAGGTCCATCTGTAGATGTTAACATGGTCTTCATGTTGCCGATGGAGTTCTTGGCGCCAGATGACAAGGAACAAGCAGTTTTTGCTGATGAAGCAGCTCAACTAACTCTGGATCCAATGATGGCTGCGTTTGAAAAGCCCGTCGATGATGAAAGGCAACACCTCAAAGCTTTGTTTGTTAAAGGCAGGGTTGATGGACAGCCAGTGTCAAAAATACTCATAGATGGAGGAGCGGCAATTAATATTATGCCGTATGTTATGTTCCGAAGACTTGGAAAAGGGGACCAGGATTTAACCAAGACGGATATGATGCTTAAAGATTTTGAAGGTAATGTGCCTCCGGCTAAAGGGGCATTATGTGTTGAATTGACTATCGGCAGTAAGACTTTGCCAACCACCTTCTTCATCGTTAACGGCAAAGGTAACTATAATTTGCTCCTAGGAAGGGATTGGATCCATGCCAACTACTGTGTTCCTTCTACGATGCATCAGTGCCTTGTATAGTGGGTTGGAGACAAGGTTGAGGTTATCCCTAGTGATTCTTCTTATATAGTCGCATCGGCTGATTCTGAGACCTATGAACGGACAAAGTGCATATCGGGAGAAGCATGGGATATGGAATTTCTCAGGGTTGTCGATTATGAGCTCACCCCGATCCAAGCAGTCGGTTCTAAAGATGAATTTTAATGGATTGGTTTGCCGATGGTGGAAAACTTGGTCATGGGTTCACATCGGCTGATGATTTAGTAGAAATAGATATTGGTAACGGTGATAGGCCAAGGCCAACTTTTATTAGTGCTAAGTTAGATTCTCAATGTAAATAGCAAATGATTAATATTTTGAGGGAATATAAAGACTGTTTTGCTTGGGATTATACAGAGATGCCTGGATTAGATTGATCAATAGTTGAGCATCGGTTGCCTATTAAGCCAGGATTTCGGCCTCATCAGCAGCCAGCACGCCGATGTAATCCTAAAGTGTTACCTGATATTAAGGCCAAAATCACAAGGTTAATTGAAGCTGGCTTTATTCGGCAATGTCGATATGCCGAATGGATTTCTAATGTGGTTCCTGTTTATAAGAAAAATGGAAAACTTTGTGTGTGTATTGATTTCAGGAATCTTAATAAAGCTACGCCGATGGATGGCTATCCAATGCCCGTTACTGATTTATTGATTAATGCTGCAGCTGGACATCGGATTATTAGCTTCATGGATGGTAATGCCAGTTATAACCAAATTTTCATGGCTAAAGAAGATATTTCTAAGACTGCTTTTAGGTGTCCAGGTCATGTGGGTTTATTTGAATGGATTGTCATGACCTTCGGCTTGAAAAATATCGGTGCTACCTATCAGAGGGCTATGAATTTTATCTTCCATAAATACATCGGCACATTGGTTGACATCTACATAGATGATGTGGTGGTCAAATCTGGAGGTTTTGAGAGTCATCTTGCTGGTCTGGGAAAAATCTTGGAGTGCACCAGAAAGCATGGTTTAAAGATGAATCCTACTTAGTGTGCGTTTGGTGTATCAGCAGGTCAATTCTTAGGCTTCATGGAACATCAAAGAGGTGTTGAAATCAGCAGGAAATCTATTGATGCAATTAATAAGGTTGTTGCTCCTGCCGATAAGACTGAGTTGCAATCCTTGATCGGCAAGATTAATTTTATTCAAAGATTTATATCTAATCTGTCGGGGAAGATCAAAGGCTTCAGTCCTTTATTAAAATTAAAAGCCAATCAGGAATTTGTATGGGGAACAGAGCAGCAATTAGCCTTAGAAGAAATTAAAAAATATTTGGTAAATC
This sequence comes from Bothriochloa decipiens, assembly GCA_023333625.1. Lineage (NCBI taxonomy): Eukaryota > Viridiplantae > Streptophyta > Magnoliopsida > Poales > Poaceae > Bothriochloa > Bothriochloa decipiens. Next base: position 4,958,147 of record CM041639.1, on the reverse strand, counting down.
CTCCAGTATTGGTTCCACCTCAACACGGGAAACCTTTTAAGTTGTATTTGTCTGCCGATGATAATGTTATTGGATCAGCATTAATTCAAGAGTTTGAAGGGGAAGAACGTGTGATATATTATTTGAGCAGAAGACTAATAGACGCTGAGACCAGGTATTTGGCCATTGAAAAATTATGTTTGTGTTTGTATTTCTCTTGCACAAAGTTAAGACATTATTTGTTATCGGCTGAATGCACTGGTATATGCAAAGACGATGTGGTTAAGCATATGTTGTCGATGCCAATTTTGAAAGGAAGGATCGGCAAGTGGATCTTAGCATTATCGGAATTTGATTTGCGTCATGAATCGGCTAAAGCGGTTAAAGGACAGGTAATGGCCGATTTTGTTACTCAACATTGCAGTGTGGTAGATTATGCTGAAATTGCTCCATGGACACTTTTCTTTGATGGATCTACTTGTGGCGAAGGAGCAGGAATCGGTTGTTATATTAATCTCACCTCGAGGAAAGAAATATGAATTTTCATTGCCGATTGCTGGCACTTCAACAAACAATCAGGCTGAATATCAAGCTTTACTGAAAGGGTTAGAATTGCTCAGAGAAATACGTGCCGACAGTTGAAGTCTTTGGGGATTCCATGCTAGTCATTAATCAATTGATCGGAACATATGAATGCCGAAGTGAAGTTTTGATTACTTATCATGAGAGGTGCCTGCAAATATTAAAGGAGTTTAAAGATTTTCGCCTTGAACATATTCCCAGATTACACAATGAAGAAGCTAATTGGCTAGCACAGCATGCTTCAGGATATCAACTGATCCGAGAAGTGCTGACATCGGTAATTAATGCCGATGACTGGAGAAGGAATATTGCCGATTATTTAAAAAATCCATCTAAGAAAGTGGAGAGACGTATAAGGTTTCAAGCTACCAAGTATGTGCTCCTTGATACTAAATTATATTATCGCACTTTAGATGGGGTTTTGCTCAAATGCCTTAGTGAAGAGGAATCGAAAAGTCTAATAGGTGAGATTCATGAAGGAGTGTGTGGGGCACATCAATCGGCATTTAAAATGAAATGGATGATTAGGAGAAATGGGTATTATTGGCCGACAATTCTTGAGGATTGTTTTAAATATTTCAAAGGGTGCCAGTCATGTCAGAAATTCGGTAATGTTCAAAGAGCACCTGCATCGGTAATGAATCCTATAATCAAACCTTGGCCGTTTAGAGGATGGGCTATTGATCTCATCGGTCAGATTTACCCGCCGTCGAGTAAAGGACATAAATTCATACTCGTTGCTACCGATTATTTCACAAAGTGGGTTGAAGCAATTCCTTTAAAGAAAGTGTCATCGGCAAATATGATTGATTTTGTGAAAGAATATATTGTTTACCGATTTGGTATTCCTCAGACTATTACTACCGATCAAGGAACTATGTTCACATCAGGAGAATTTGATGACTTTGCCATCGGTATGGGGATTAAAATTCTAAATTCCTCTCCTTATTATGCTCAAGCTAACGGTCAGGCTGAAGCATCTAATAAAGGAATAATCAAGCTTATTAAACGGAAAATTGAGGAAAATCCTAGGAGATGGCATACTCTTTTAAATGAAGCCTTATGGTCATATCGGATGGCGTGTCATGGTGCAACTATGGTTTCACCATATCAGTTGGTATATGGGCATGATGCAGTTTTGCCTTGGGAAATTAAGACTGGTTCTAGACGTGTATTTTCTCAGGATCAATTGACAGCCGATGAGTATGATACGCTTATGAGAGATGAATTAGAAGATTTAGCAGTCATCGGCTAAAGGCTTTAATTAGCGTCGAAGAAAATAAAAAGAGGGTTGCTAGGTGGTATGATAGAAAGGTGAAAGTAAAAGAATTTGCAAATGGAGATTTAGTCTGGAAATTGGTTTTGCCGATTGGGACTAAGAGTTCAAAATTCGGCAAGTGGTCCCCTAATTGGGAAGGTCCTTATCGGATAAATCAGTCTGCTCCTGGTAACGCATACATCTTAGAAACCCTCGAAGGAGTTATATTTCCCACAGCATTAAATGGGAAATATTTAAAGAAATATTACCCTAGTATTTGGATGGATGCATAAAATACAAGAATAAAGGTATCAGCATTATATTACATTCACAGTTAATTGGCAAAGTTCAGATTGCCGATAACTTGACAAAGCCGATGAATGAAGTTTACGAACTAAGGAAAGATTGAATAGTGGTTATCATGCGCAGGCGAATTTGGTCGGTTTCTTCCACTTCCCTGACATCCGCATCGGCAGTGTCCTCAATCGGTTTAAGTTTTTTCCTCAACGTCAGCGCCATACAAGCTTGATTGTCCCTGTCTTTTTGAAGAATTTTTAAAGTGTTGGACAAGTTGTCTTTCTCTTGTACGGCTTGGTTCAGGGCTGTTTCCACTTCTTTCAGCTCGGCCAATAAAGCTGTTCTCTTTGCCGATACATCAGTAATTTTCTTTTCAAGATCGGTGCCCGAAGCCTCTAAGTTGCTCATGCTACTGTGCTTTTCTTCGGCAGCCTGCTTGAATTGTAGTATTTCTTCTTTGAGTTTTGCTTGAGCGGCTCTATCAGCAATTCGTCGAGCAGCCTTTTGGTACTGGAGTTCCTCGGCTCTCAGGTGGGCAGCATGAAAAAGGATTTCTTCAACGTTGTCGGGGATTTGGCCACGAATCGCTTTGAAAATTGCTCTTGTGGAGTCTGAATCTTGGACCAGCTGAGGTGTATCTTGATGCAGCAAGGATAATAATGTTTCTAATTTGGTTCTAACTTCAGCTGGTATGGCTCCTAAGGCAAGCACAGAACTTTCTTCTTCTTCATCGTCAGGAATGTTGACAGTAAAAGAGAATAGGCTATTTGGAGAGTCTTGTTCCTACAAGGGAATTAGTCAGTTACAGGAGAGTAAATATTGCAGAATTTTGGTTAAATTAACTTACTTGCTTCAAAGAGATTTCTTGCATCTGGCTGGAGGAGGCAGCTTGCAATATGTCCTCAGCAATGCTTGCCGATGGATTAGTCATCATGATGGCAGGGCTGGTTGGTGGCAGTTCTGTGGCTATATCGGTAGGTGTTTCTTGAAGTGCTGATGGTGATCCTTGTGCTGGCACATCAAGCAGTGTTGCCTGAAGAGGTGATGCTGGTGCTGGTGCCGTAATTGGAGCTGATGGCAAACTTGGTGTTGGCTCATCGGTTGGTCTTGGCTGAGGAGATGGTGCTAGAACTGTGGATGGTGCCGATGCAGTTTTTGATCATTTTGATTGAAGGGCTACGTTGGATGAAGCTTTACGCTTAGGCTGTGGCTCCTTAAACCCAGATGACTGGGGGGCATCGGCACCAGATGACTGTGACATTGGATCGGCTGAAACAGCTGCCGATGTGTCCACTTGTTGCTGCAAGTAAATGGAGTAATTAATGCCGATTATAATGGTTGAAATTGGATTAAAATTGAAGAAACATACCTCTGGAGAGTCGATAAGGATAACATCTGGAGGTGCGTTGACGGGAGATGGAGGATGAATTGCCAATGAAGAGCCGGCAGGAGTAGAACTCGTGCCCTGAAATGCAAAATTAGTATCTTTTGAAGTCAGCATGAAAAGAAAATATATAGAATAGTTACATGGAATGTTTTGGCTAAGGTTGTGGTGGCAATCGATGAAATCTTCTTGGGGTGAGTTCCCCGATAAGTTAACACTGTCAGAGTGGGTGCTTTACAGCTAATGAATGATGTCAGGTTGATTGACCGTAATCTGAATATCTTCCCACTTCTGCTTGTCGTCGGTGGTGGATCGCTACCCTGTTACAAAAGGTTAGTTGCCGATGAATCAAAAATCAAAGGGAAAGGATGAGCAGCAAAGCTTACCGCATCGGCAGGGATGTCATGGTCAGAATCGATAAGGTGCCAGTAATGGTGGACAAATACAGAAAACAATTGATCTTTCCATTCTTGCCACCATGACTTAAAAGATTCAGTGATAAAAGAAATTGGCACCTAAGTAGAGAAGTCAACATTTGAAGTATTGGCATCAGGGGAAAGGTTGACTACTTTCGACCACTCCAGGTTACTAGTAATGATTTCTCTTGGCCTGATCACATTGGTATAACAGAGTTTGATTGGTAGTTGTCCAAATGCCAGTTGTCTTGCTGTTACTGATGGATAATAAAATTCATAGGTGGCATTAACATTTTTTCTACTACCAAATATATTGACTGGGATGGCGCGGGGAGTGATTATAGCCTTCATGATTTCTGTATTTTTGTTCAAGGCTTCATCGACAATGTTGAAAGAAAGAGGGAATCTGGCCTCTTCATAAATATAGGCCATCCAGGCTCTGTTGTCGCGAGGGATACTAGAGTAGAATCTGTTGAAGAAGTGGCCAACTTGGTCTTTGTTGGCTTCTGTTCCTGGTAAAACTATTATTGCTTCACCAAAGTTGAGGGGTCCATGTGATGCCGATTCATCCTCTGCCAATACATAATCTTCAGGGAGATCTCGGGGGAACTACTGAGCAAATAAGTTGAATTGCAGCTGCTTGTGCATGTGGGCGTTCAACCACATATTAATGAACCACCAAGGGCCTCCCAAATTGCCGATAGGTTCATCCAGTAAGAGTTTTTCTATAACTTGATGGAGAAGGTGATAAGCAGAGCTAAGAAGGTATCGGCCAAGAGGGAGACTTACACCGTCGGCCAACATTTCCGCTGTGGGGAGATACATGTTAGTTGGGCCGACTGTTCTACCATAAAAAATGAATTTTTCTAGCCACATATTCAGAAAAGTGGCGTGCTCTCTCTGACCAACCAATCCAGTTTTTTCATATTCCCGAATGTATCCTGTCCAGCCGCCGATGTTCCGGGTATTCACTCGGTACTCTGCTTTTCTATGAAGAACAGTGGCATCATCGGCAGTGGTGATATCTAGGCCGGTAAGCATGTATACATCGGCAAGCGTGGGGGTGACAGGCCCATGTCTAAATAAAAAGGTGTTCATGGTGTCAGACCAAAAATAGGAGGCAGCAATCAGCATGTTCTCATTCCTGGCCATATCGGCAATAGATAGCCTGATACATTGATCTAATTTGCGCTCCGCCCAGTATGTTCGCATTGGCCTAGTGAGCCTCAAGTACCAATTTTTCCATCCCTTGGTGGGTTTGGGCCAGGAACGGAAGGTGTCTGACCATAAGTCCAAATCTAAGTTTTCAGCTCTGAAAGGGATCCTATTGGTTTCTGCATTTATAATATCGGTTGGATCTAGGTTCCCCATTGGACCTAAGCACTGTACATGCGGTTGTTCTGTGGGAATAATAAGTTTATCGCGCAGCTCCTGTGTTCAGAGGATCAAAAGAAGAAAGGAAGAGGAAAGAAAAATCAGGAATGGTGCGGAAAATAAGAACGGATTAAGAAAGTTGCAGAAAAGGCAAAGAAGGAAACTAACCGAAGGGACGTTGAAGTTGAGCGCCATTACTAGAGATTTGTTGAAAGAGTTAGAAATCACTGCGGAGAATCAAAGGTTGGAGAAGAGAATCGCCGCCGAAAGTTAGGGATGTTGCAGGATGGTACCGGTTGAGATTGCCGTCAGGTTCGTCAGAGCCGCCGCTGGAGAGAGAATGCTTGGGTTCGTGTGTTGAAAGGCCCCGGTGAAAGAAGTATTTATAGGGCAGCTGGTGCAGGGGTATTTTAGACTTATCCTTCATTACCAGCGGGTGAATCGAAGCGCCGGGATAGATATGGTGCCTATGCGCGCGATAATCGAGGAGTTGTACAGGTGATTTTTGACAGGAGGTAATCATAGCTCAGAGAAAATTTCTTCTAAGGAGCTCAGAGAAAATTTTGGCACATAAGATATTTTATACTCCGAAATTGGGGGGCATGTGTTGACACCATTTTTTGACACGTGTCAATATAAGCCAAAAACTGTGCCTATCGGCAAGGGAGTGGTTGTGCTTTTAAGCTTACTTTGCTTTAAAGTATGGCTAACAGATGGTTGTCGATGAAGGTTAATATGATCTTGACCGATGAGAGCAGAAGGCTGTTGCCGATGGAGAGAGAGGCATGGTTGCTGATGGAAAACAGAGCTGAAGAACATGGAAAGCAGAGCAGACTCATTATCGATGGGTTTTGCCGATGGAATCACAGAGATGAGGAGCGTGCCGATAGAGGTTTCATCATAAGCAATGGATAAGGAAACTGGCAATATTTATGCTAATATTTTAATAGTTTACTTTTGAGTCCGACCTTGGTACGAGTCATTATTTTTTTTATTTTATTCCTTAGAGATAAGATTTGTTTAGGAAATACCTTATCGTGTCTGTTTAGGATTCATAGTACCAAGGTATAAATATGTACCGAGAGGCAATGTAGAAAGGGTGAATCAATCAAATACAACAAATCTATTACTTTTATCTACTTTTTAGGCAATCTACTTTTCGACGATTTCGTCACCAGTTTTTCTTCGTTTTCAACGAGTTCTTTCAAGAATCGGCGGGCTGCATCAACTTGATCTCCGACGAGCTTGCAAGTTCCGCTTTCTGAGCAATCTGAGCCTTGACGTCCGGGCGTATCGCTGTCGTCTCGTTCAGCTCTTGTTCAAGTTATCTTTCCTTGTCGATTAACAGGTCAAATCGACTGGCACGCCTTGATATCGAACTTGGGTATTAGCCCGATGTGTTTGCAGATCCAACGCCTTTTTGCATCAACAGGAGGTTTCGGTTGAACTTGATAGTTCTACCTGGCTTAGGAGTGGATGTCATCGTGGGAATGGGTTGGATGAAATTCTGGGGTGCTGTAATCGATACAGGTAATAGGATGCTATCTATCAGAAATCCTCTTGGGGAGGGTACTTTTCAAGTGCCATTACCCCAAAAGTTTAAGCTAGAGAGTGTGTCCTATTCTACTCGTGTGACCCCTCTTCCTGAAATTCCTGTCGTGTGTGAATTTTTGGATGTTTTCCTGAAGAGCTTCCGGGTCTTCCACCCGATAGAGATGTTGAATTTCGCATTGAGTTGTTACCTGGCACCGCCCCAATTTCTAGGAGACCATATCGGATGCTGCCAAATGAATTGGCAGAGCTCAAAAATCAGTTGAAGGAATTGTTGGACAAGGGTCTTATTCGCCCTAGTGTGTCGGAATGGGGTTGTCCTGCTATCTTTGTGAAGAAGAAGGACAAATCTCTATAGATGTGCGTGGATTATCGTCCACTCAATGCTGTCACCGTTAAGAACAAGTATCCGTTACCCCGAATTGACATTCTGTTTGACCAGTTGTCCAAGGCGAGAGTGTTTTCCAAGATTGATCTTAGGTCTGGTTACCATCAGATCAAGATTAGACCAGAAGATGTGCCTAAGACCGCTTTTTCTACTAGATATGGATTGTATGAGTATCTTGTTATGTCCTTTGGCTTGACAAATGCTCCTGCATACTTCATGTATCTGATGAATTCAGTCTTTATGCCAGAATTAGATAAGTTTGTGGTGGTGTTTATTGATGACATCTTGGTGTACTCAGAAAACGAAGACGATCATGCCGAGCATCTGAGGATTGTTTTAGAAAGGCTTAGGGAGCATAAGCTGTATGCTAAGTTTAGCAAGTGTGAGTTTTGGCTCAAGAAAGTTCAATTCCTTGGCCATGTCCTATCTGATGAGGGAATCTCAGTAGATCCGAGCAAAGTACAAGAGGTTATGAACTGGGAAGCACCAACTTCTGTGCATGAAGTTCGGAGTTTTCTTGGTCTAGCTGGATATTATCATCGTTTCATTCCGGATTTCACGAAGATTGCCAAACCTATGACAAATCTGTTACAGAAAGAGAAGAAGTTTGTCTGGACAGAGGAGTGTGAAACAGCTTTCCGTACCTTGCGGGAATTGTTGACCACTGCTCCTGTTCTTGCGCAACCAGATTTGGGGAAATCTTTTGATGTATATTGCGATGCATCAAAAATAGGCTTAGGATGTGTGCTTATGCAAGAACGAAGAGTCATAGCTTATGCCTCACGTCAGTTAAAGAAGCACGAAGTGAATTATCCAACCCATGATTTGGAGCTAGCAGCTGTTGTGCATGCTCTAAAAATCTGGAGGCATTACTTGTTGGGTAACTTCTGTAAAGTCTATACTGATCACAAAAGTCTGAAGTATATCTTCACTCAACTCGAGTTAAACATGAGACAACATCGATGGATGGAGTTTATTAAGGACTTCAATATGGAGATCTTGTATCATCCAGGCAAGGCAAACGTAGTCGCAGATGCGTTGAGTCAAAAATCACATTGTCATGCTATTCAACCTTCGTTAGAAGATGGTTTTAGCCTCATGCATCCTATGGTGTTGCGTAACATCCAAATTCGTTGCTCGCTTGAAAGTAAGATCATCGAAGGTCAGAAAACTAACAAGGGTATAGGTCATATCAAGGAGAAGATGTTGAAACAGCCGCTCAAGCATTTCCGAGTAGATGAGAAGGGAATCTTATGGTTTGATGATCGTCTGGTCGTACCAAAAGATAGAGAACTCAAAAATCAAATCATGGATGAAGCTCACTTATCAAAGTTATCTATTCATCCTGGCGGTAATAAGATGTTTCATGATTTGAAGGTTCGCTATTGGTGGACCAAAATGAGAAAGGAGATTGCAGCTTATGTCGCACGGTGTGACATCTGTTGTCACATAAAGGCTGTTCATTTGAAGCCAGCCGGAATGCTTCAACCGTTGCCAATTCCTGAATGGAAATGGGAAGATATCAGTATGGATTTCATTACCGGACTTCCCACCACTCAGAAAGGGCATGACTCTATTTGGGTAATCATTGATCGACTTACCAAGAGTGCGCACTTTATTTCAGTTCGTACAGATTATCGACCGCCTCAATATGCTGATATTTATCTCAGGGAGATTATCCGTTTGCATGGAATTCCCAAGACAATTGTATCTGATTGAGGATCTCAGTTTACTGCACATTTATAGGAACACTTGCAGAAGGATTTTGGGACAAAGCTGAATCATAGTACAGCTTATCATCCTCAAACCTCAGGCCAAACAGAAAGGGTGAATCAAGTTCTTGAGGATCTTCTGAGAGCTTGTGTTTTATCATCCAAGGGTTCATGGGAGAAATGGTTACCTTTGGCAGAATTCTCTTATAACAATAGTTACCAAGAGAGTATATAGATGGCTCCTTTTGAGGCACTGTATGGCCGAAAGTGTAGAACGCCTGTGAATTGGGTAGGACCTGGAGAAAGAAGATATTATGGTATTGACTTTGTTAAAGAAGCTGAAGAGCAGGTTCGAACAATTCAACAACACATAGCAGCTGCACAATCTCGACAGAAAAGTTATGCTGACAAGAGAAGAAGAACTCTAACTTTTAATGTTGGTGATTATGTGTATCTGAAGGTCTCTCCTATGAAGAAAGTGCAACATTTTGGTGTTAAGAGAAAACTAGCACCACGTTATGTTGGTCCATATCAGATAGTAGAAAGAAAAGGACTGTGGGCCTATAAGCTCAAATTGCCTGAAGAGATGAGTGCAGTGTTTCCTGTGTTCCATGTATCCCAACTCAAGAAATGTCTGCGTGTTCCAACCGAAGAGGCCGTTAAAGTGAAAGACATTAAGCTGAGCTAAGACTTAACTTATGAAGAGAAACCTATGAGACTCCTGGATGTCAAGGACAGAGTGACCAGGAATCGTGTGGTCAGACAATACAAGGTGTTGATGCAAAAAGGCGTTAGATCTGCAAACACACCAGGCTAATACCCTAGTTCGATATCAAGGCGTGCCAGTCGATTTGACCTGTTAATCGACAAGGATGATAAATTTGAATAAGATCCGAACGAGACGACAGCGATACGCCCGGACATCAAAGCTCAGAAGGTATTCAATAACTGTTGAACAGATCAGACGAGACGACAGCGATACGCCCGGACGTCAAAGCCTGAATCGTGCTCGGTAGACGCAAAACCTGCAAGGCCGCCAGAGATCAAGTTGATGCAGCCCGCCGATTCTTGAAAGAACTTGTTGAAAAGGAAAAGGTACTGGTGACAAAGTCGTCGAAAAGTAGATTGCTTGAAAAGTAAATAAAAGTAATAGATTTGTTGTATTTGATTGGATTCTTCTTCTAACATTGTCTCTCAGTACATATTTATACCCTGGTACTATGAGTCCTAAATAGACACGACAAAGTATTACCTAAACAAGTCTTATTTCTAAGGAATAAAAAATAATGACTCGTACCAAGGTCAGACTCAAAAGTAAACTATTAAAATATTGGCATAAATATTGCCAGTTT
>CM041639.1:4835265-4947844 GCA_023333625.1 Bothriochloa decipiens | reverse complement strand
TCGGCAACAGCCCTCTGGCTTCATCGGCAATGTACGAGATCAACATGTCCTTTATCGGCAATCATCCATCGGTAACTCAGAAGCAATACTGGAGAATAACCACCTTCTTGCCGATTTAGTTTAGTCTCCCGGTCCTTATTGACACGTGCCAAAAAATGGTGTCAACACAAGGTTTCTTGGAGCAATCATGATGATGGCGATGCCACTTGGGAAACCGAGGACTATTTAAAAGAAGTATATCCCGATTTTCATAAAGGATAGTTAGTCCACTCAAATCTCGGGACGAGATTTCTTTAAGGGGGGAAGGGTTGTAACACCCTGGTGTTAAGCATGCATCATCTTGCACTTCATGAGCATAACCATCTAATTTGCATCATTTTTGTTACATGAAATGATAAGGTTTAAATATGTGCTTACCTTGATTTGAACTAGAGCTATGTGATAGGTTGCTTGTTTGAGGTTAAGTGTTAAATGAAGTTGTAGAGAAAATTATTTGGAGCAAAACTTATTTTGGGGTCATTTCATGAAAAGGCTTGGAAGTGGGTCAAAAATGTCAAAAACAGTTTGTAAAAATGATTTTCTTTTAATTTTAAATCCCCATTTTTGAAATTCAAATTCTAGGCAGAATTAGGTTTTGATGTTTAAAAGTGAAATCTTCTACTCATCAAAAGGAATATTTCATCTTTTATAAGTTTCTTCAAATTCGGGTTATTTTGAAAAATATGGGGTTCATCAAGTCTGCACGAATCTTGGCGCAGTGGGACCCACCGAACAGTCTCTTCTTCCTCCTCTCTTCTTCTTCCTCGCGACGCTGACCGAGCCGACGCCGGCCGCGTGGCGTCCGTACGCCGGGCCGCTGCTGCTGCCCGCTGTTCTGCCGGGCCGCTGCCGTTGCCCGCTGTTCCGCCCCCGCACCCGAGCGCCGCACACCGATCCCGCGCGCCGCGCTCGCCCGGTCCCACAGCTCGCCCACGCGCCCTCGCTCTGCCCTCATGCTTGCCACGCGCTCGACGAGCTCCGACGCCGCGCTGCCTCGGTCCGAGCCTGAGCGGCCATTTTGGGCCGCCCCGACCGCGTCAGTCTCTCCCTCCCTCTCTTCTCCGCCACCAGACGCGCTCTTGCCCCTCCTCTTCCACCAGAGCCCGAGCAAGCGAACGTCGCCCGCCATTGCCGCTGCCGAGAGCTTGCACCGCCACCGCACCCCGTAGCCTGAATACTTTTTGCCCAGGACTCGCCCGAAGCTCCGCCTTGATGCGAGCCACTCCCTGCGCACCTTTCCTGCCACCGAGACCCAAGGTAGAGGTCGAATCGACCATCTTTCCCTTCGCCGGTCATGGCCGCCCGACCGCCGCGCGGTCCGCCATGCCCAGAAATCTCTCTCTCCCTCAATTAGCTAGCGCATCGGGTCTGTCTGCTCGAGTAGGGTCGATTGGTGTAGTTCATAAGGCCGATTAGTGTTCGAGTCCGGCGAATTTGGCCATCCGCCGTCGCGGATTCGCGCCGCCGCTCGCCAGTGTACCTTGCCGTCGTTGCTCCGGCCGTCCGTTCGTCGCTTGGTCTAGTCCATTTAACCCGTCTTGGTCTGCTAGCGCTGGTAGACTGGTCCGTTTGCCCCGCCGTGGCCCGAGATGGCCGGCGCACCGCCAACCCTCGCCGCCGTCCGCCGCCGTGCGTCGCCGCCGGTTGAAACCTCGCTCCTAGTTTACATCTTTTACACAAATGTGCCCGTTTTGACGAGCTGAATCTTTTGGTAACCGTGGCTCCGCCGGAGACCTCGCCGTCGGCGCGGAATCCCGACGCCGACGACCATCCCCCCCGCATGGACCTCGGGCACGATTCTATTCTTTTTCCTGGACTTGAGTGTAAAGTTGCCAGACACAGAGAATTACCTATTAGGGCTTGGTTGATTTCTAAAAACCTCAGGGTCTCCGGTGCAAAGTGTTTTTCCTTTTTCTTTTCTAGAAATGATTCCAAATTTTGATTAAACCTTTGAAAATTCATAACTTGCTCATTTTTCATCCAAATGAGTTGGTTCAACTTGCAGTATTTTTCTTATGAGATGATCTATGCATGAAAAATATAAAATGTGGAATTTGTGATACTTTTCTGTATAGCTTTATTTATCTCTATTAATTGCTTTTATCTTAGAAAATGCATAAGTAATTCTCTGTTGCTCAGAAAAATGTGAGACCAAATTTGTTAGTCTTCTTATAATGCTCTATCTATGAAAAATGTTATGAGGTTATGTCATGTGGAAAGTTTGATCTGTCTAGTTATGGTGCCTATTTTCATGTGATGATAAATAATTCATAATAAATAATATATAAGGAATTTGTGCATGAAACTTTTTGAAGAATATTTTTATGCTAATCTAGAGCTAATGATGTTCTGAGATCTGTTGTTTGACATATTTTTATGTACAAAGTATTTTATGTCCCTGAAATTATGCTGCATTGTCATTTTTGTGTAGGATAAAGTACTTACTGTTTTGACTTGAAATTTTTATGGTAGTCTTTATTTGGTATGATTAAGCTCCTCTAATTTTTACAAAATTTTCTGAGTAGTCTAAAGTCATGTTGTAGTTATACCCTGATTTCTTTTAATTATGAATAATGCTTTAGAGTTATCGTTTCATGTGTGTAAAAATGCTTTTTATGCTATTTGTGATATGTGTGATCTGCTATTGGTTTTGGTTCAGTAGAGTGTAGTGTGCGAAACAATGGTTGTTTATAATTCCTTATAGTGTGCGAGTAAATTATAATGCGAGGCTTATTTGGAGAGTTGTCGGTAGAAGAGAATGCAGATGACATGTGCTTATCATACATGTTTTTAAATATCATATAATTCATCTTAGCTGAGCATTCATTCACCATCACCATCAGCATTGTACTTATATGTATGCACGGTATTCATACGTACTATGCATCATACAGGATCGTCAGAGCTCGAAACGGTAGTTCCCGGAGCACCAGGAGAGGAAGGCCAGCAGGAAGCTTTGGTGCGGGAAGCAGCAGCAGAAGAGGATCCCGAAGTTGATCTTCCGGAGTGTCCCGACCACCAGCCAAGCTCTTTCCTGAAAGGCAAGCCCCGGAGCATTCTCCCTGTGATTTGCAAAATATCTAACTTGAGTCCTTTACTTGTTTGCTGCATTAAGTTATAGGCGTTGTTTTATACCGTTGCTGCATTACTTATATTCCTTGCCACTGTTTATACTTCGACCCTGTTAGGTTCAGGTACGAATATATGCTTAGCCCTGCTTAACTAGATCGGTAGAAGTCGAGTGATTTCCTGTCATCCGCGAGTTATAGGTGGTGACTTGGAATGGTTGAATACATTGTTATCTTGGATAACCATGTGGAGATAATAAATCAAGACCGGGCGGGATTGGTGTTGAGACTGAACTGGAGGTTTGGTGTGGTTATCCCGTCTGTGTCAAACTAGGACCCCGTCCGTTGTACGTCCTCAAGTCATATTGAATTTATGCCTCACATTTAGCTAGAAGGATAAGTCGTTCCGACCGCGAAGCCTAATTTTGATTTGGGCCGGGAGTCAACCTGCTGTACGCATCGTATTGGTGAAGATGGGGACCACAGGTTATGCGGAGAGTAAGTCCAAGGTCAGGGTCGCCCTGAATAAGGCAGCCGGGCGGTTCCTGGATACGCTGGTACCTGTTGATCCCGCGCTTTTCCTGAATTGAATGTCGGTGATCTGTAGCTCACCTTAGCGAGTGAGTGTGGTTTGTGTGAGGAATACCCGCCAGCTGGTTAGTAATCGATTATAATCGCCATCGTTCCTAGACAGTGAACACTTGACTTGAGCAGCGGCATCGTAGTAAGAACTTGAACAAGAGATGAGATGGTTGAGCTGTTGAGATTGAAAGATACTCAACCAGAATTGGTTACTTTCTTGTTGAATAATTATTACCATGCTTGTTTAGTACAGGTGCTAATGTAGCATGATAAGGTTAATCAGATTAAAATACATTGCTAGAAGGTTCTTATTAATTGTTCCTTAATGCAAGCTTTTTCGCAATTAAATGAGTCAGCTATCCTACTTATACAGCCTTGCATACTCCTTGGAGTCATTTTATTTTTAGTTTATGACGGGTAAGTCTAGCTGAGTACATTCTCGTACTCAGGGTTTTATTTCTCATGTTTTTGTAGATGGTGAGATGTTTTATGGCTATTGTCAGAACTGCTTCTATTCCGCTTTGGGAGATGACTAGACCTTGGGCATGGTCACTCTTCTCTACTTAATGCTTTTGCTGGATGTTGACCAAGGGACTGGCACTGTATTTGAACTAAGTGCGTGTGTGGATTTGAACTAAATTGCTTCCACTTTATTTTGAATTTGAACTTGGGTTGTAATAACTTTATTTACTCCGATGATTTAAACTATGTGCGAACTATGTACTTGTGAACGTGAACGCTAAACTATTACGATCTTGGTCGTGCCGGAAAAGTTTGAAATCCTTCGAGATTTCGGTATGACTATCGGGTTTATTAGGTCTCAATCATGTAGTTTGCCGTCCTAATGGTGAATTATGTGCTTGTGCTTTAATAAATTGGTCGGTTCTGTCACAAAACTGAGGAGAGAGAGAGAGAGAGAGGCAGAGAGGATACGACTCAGAGAGAGCCCAGGGGAGAGAGGTAGTGAAGTCGATAGAGTTCGGACGCCATGTTGACTAATTAGATACATTGAATCCAAATTTAGGTCGATTGAGTGCATATTTTCATCTATGCCATACACAAACAGACAATGAAGATTGAACCACCGTTCAAATGCGAACCGGTGGTGAAAGCACTGTTGGTGAAAATAGTTTTTATAGTAGTGCACATATAAAACACTCACATGGAAATCAGAAAATTGGCAAATGGGATCTTTTACTTATTTAGTCCCTTTTTGGAATATAGGAAATTTCCCCATTTCCTGTGTTTTGCCCATGAAAATGAATTGATTCATATGAAATTCATGTACGATTCTTGTGAAACTCCTGCATTTGAAAGGGTCCTTAGGTAACATGTCATATTTTTTGGTGCTAGTAGTAATCAGAAAGTGGTGTAAATAAATAAATATTAATCAAACACTATTTAATGTGAAAACCCCAAATCTGATATAAAAATGATATAATAACATGGTGGCTATCTTTGATCAATGCAAAGACCTTTATTTGACACAGGATATTGATAACCGTATATAGACACTAACATATAGACATAGGATGTTGATGGTCATATGTAGACATAGACCTATATTTGACATCCCACAAAGATGACCGAATTATATCAAAGGATAATTGATCGAGCAGGTTGTATCTAGATAGTGTGTTCGAATTAAAGTTCGACACAATAAATACCAATTCCAAATGACAAGCCTAGTTTGCACACATCCATTGAATCCTAAAATGTTGTTGCTAAAATTTTTTCTTGTGTTTCTCTCTCAAACGCCCTCTCTTGACAAAAATATTCTGGCTGGAGTTATGGAGATAATGTAGATTGTAGGTTGGAGATGCCACAAGTCTTGCTGCTCATCAGATAGAGATGCAATAAACTCATGGGGAGAACTATTGTTGAAACTAAGAAATGCATGACAGTGGTAACTAGCTCATAGTTGTGGCATGATAATTCACAGCTACCACATGATGGATTAAAAATCCATTTAAATAATTGTACATGGAAGATGATGGAGAACTAGAAGGAAGTTATTAGGTAGCTATATGCATGCATCCGTGCCATTCACCTCTTGTATCCAAACTATTGTTTTGTCTTGAGACATTTAGGGATCCGAAATTCAGCAAAACTATATAATCAAGAGGGTGAGCAGGTGAATCTTCTATGTTTAACATTGTTTATAGACAAGTAGTCTTGGTATTAGTGACCTTTGGTGGGGAATTGAAGGTCCAAAATGTCACAAGTGCCCCTATTAGCATAGATAGAGGAAGAAGGGGAAGACATGGAAAAGGAGAAAGGAACACACAAAAGAAATGTTGTATTAGAATTTAGAGTTTGCAATACAATTTTCCATGACCTCCCATGGCACTCCCTCAACATACTTATAGCTACACCCTCCAAATGAGACAGAATACTAGCTATAGTGTTAGGCTCAACAATTCTCGTGGGCCTTCCGCTCTTGCAGTACCATTAGCTTCTGATCCTGCCTTCAGCGCATTTGTGTCTTCCTAAGAAGCATTTCACTGAACCACAATTCATGTCGCGTTGTGTGTTGATGCTAACATTTCCCTCCACTTGAATACCAGCATGTCCCTAGGCCGGAAAAAGAGGAAACTATTGGTGTACATAGCTGAGCCAAGTTCTCCCAAGTAGTGAGCTCTGGAGGCATGTGAGACCACTGGACAAGTACTTGTTCGGCAAAGTGGTGTGCAACAATGCTACAGAATGGAGACAAGAGCCTAAAACTCAGCCAAGTCAGTGGGTAACAATGTACTGACACCACTTGTGATCCGGATGAGAGCTTGAGTTGTGAGACATTGAAGTTGGGATGCACTGAACTAGCTGCTAGTAACTCTATGTATAAGAGACGGTGCCAATAGGTTCCAGCACCCGAAAGGGGCCAAAGAACTTGAAGGCAAGCTTGTGATTTGTGCATGCAGCCACTGAAAACTAAGCATAGGGATAAAATTTGATGAAAACCAGAGCACTGATGATAGCGAACTAACATTTGTATCACCCTTTAATTTATTAGCTTGGAGCTTGATGCGTAGCTAAGCTCGCTCCAATTGTTGAGGGAACCCAGAATATATGCCTCAACTCACACATTCTTCTAATCGAGAATGAAGCTTAGACACTAGACTGCAACAACATCAAGCCCCAAATGATGAGGAGGAAAACCATCATACAACACTTGAAATGGGGAACGACCCAAAGCTCAATGAGTGGAATAGTTGTACCAAATTGGGGGAGCCGGAGTGATCGGGCTTTACCTAGATGCAGATGTTGCAAGACTGCACATACAGAAGAATAGCAGTGTACATTGCTGGCCAATAGAATAACTAACAAACCTCCTAGACAGTAGCAAGGACGCCAGAAATGACCTCGATCTAATTGGGCTGTCGATCGTGAAGCGATCCAAAACATGGCAATGAAGCTCAACATTGGATCCTAGCAAGATGTGACTTCTCCATACAATGATGTCATGCCAAAGACTATAAGGCGGGCAGGCATTTGGGTCCACTACTAACTGAGTAAGAAGTTCCTGAGCAGCAGAATCAAATGATCACCTGATCTATAAAGAAGCCAACCATTCATGGGCAGGAGTAGAATTTTAGAGAGTAATGCCTCGAAGTAAGCACACCACGATAAGGCATCAACAATACCATTTTCAGAGCCCCATCTATGCGCGATGCGGTACTCGAGCTTCAGGTGATTTGTGAACGCCTTCTACTGTCAGGGGGTGTGAAGACGCCATAAGTATGAATGGTGAGATACTCTTTTTCATATACAGATAACCCTTGGTTGCATGGACCTAGCTAACACCTTGCTGATAAACATCAATGGGTGGTCCTTCTGTAGAAACATAGCACCAACAACTGCGCCATAGTGGTCCATCTCCATGTGGGAGGGCAAGAAGAAATCTGGAAGAGCCAATACTAGGGAGTCTAGGATGTAGAGCCGTGAACAACAAATCGTTTTTCAAGAATCATGTCTTAGCGATGAAAATGCCACACAAACTTGCAGCAGTAAACCTATGAGATGAGATCTAGGAAATCCCGCAAGGCATGCACCAAAGTAGGGACAGGTCCTTCCACAATCACCTTGACCTTGGATGGATCGATGATAGTCCAGCAACACTGATATCATGGCTGAGATAAACAATCCTCATCGATATTTTGGGCTTCCACCCATTTGTGTCATGTTGCCACCACCCTTCTTCCTTTTCTCTTCTCGGTCCTCAACTCTTCTTGGCATTCTAATATAATCCCAGTATTCTCAAGCGACTTGATGCTTGTGCTTTTCATTTTATTGATCAATTGCGTGATTTATCGCACTTCTCATATTATTGTATATGTGTTGCAATTAAAGGGTTTGATGTTATAGAAGTCTATAGCAAACCAAAGTGGTAACTTTTTTTCTTGATCATGCAAAAGGTTTGCGTTTGCGTGTCTTTTTATTAAGATAGACAAAGTGTTCAATACAACATGCCTTAATGGCGCCCTAGGAACCAAAGTGGAAAGTGTAATTAGTTCAAAGAAAAGATTAAAGGGTTTGAAGGTATAGAATTTGGTAGAAGATCTATACGAAAGGGAGATACGAGCAGAGAGGAGGGAATGCAAAAAGAACATGCAGTTTCTTGTGATTCATTTTAGTTCTGTCCTATCTAACTTAATAAGGATAAAATTAAATTAAAAGGGCTTACATTTCGCAACAGAGAAAATATATGTTTGGTTAAACAATGAACACCTGGGGTACCTTCACATGGCAATTAGGGGGTTGGCAAATGAGATCTTTGACTAATTTAGGTAGACGTCATATTTGGTGCTTGTAATAATCAGAAATTAGTGTAAGTAAACAAACATAGTAAAGCATTGCTAATTTCAAAAACCCCAATCTGATAAAAGGAAATGTTTCGTAACATAGCACCAGTCTTTGATCAAGACCTTTATTTTACACAGGGTAATAATGTCGAGCATAGACCACATAACTGTCTAGCAAGCCTGTAATGCCAGTCACTTCCATGATCTTTTCCACCTGCCTTTGTCTCATGAAGCTTATCAACAATTTCTTCAGCTCTCGCACTACTGCATTCTATGGACCTTCACGATGATATTGCTGACCATTGGAACTATATGTGGAATTCAAGCATTTTCTCCTCCAAGAAGGCTTACAAATAGTTAATTGTATCAGGGCAGGTTCATCCAGCTTTCTTCTGGCTCTGGAAATCTAAATGCAACAATAAGCGTAAGTTCTTCTTTTGGTTGCAGCTTATTGTTCCTGAAACTTCCTTGACATACTCGGTGTCCCAAAGATCGATCTGGACGCATGAGCAAGATACATATATAAGTCTATATAAAGGCAGAATGTTTAGTAACGCTCGCAAAAGAAAAACTCAGCAGTATAGATCATTTCTATATCACAGATGCGACTTCAAAAAAGCAAGTCTGTTGTTACATACAGACGTGGCTTCGAAACATGCGTCTGTATAACGTGTAAATGACAGACGCGTTGCTGATCCCCGCCTAGCCTTTTCCCTTGGATGGTGAAAGACATGTATCCAGCACACGCGTCTGTATTGATATACAGACGTGTGTCAATCTGGCGTCACTAGAAGCTGCTGTCTGCTATTTGCTTTTCTAACATAGTGACTATCGACCACTTGCGGGCTCCAAGCACGCACAATGGCGCCGGGTCCGAGGTACCAGGGCAACGCCCACCTGGTTCGATGCAACCATCATGTGGCATGTGCCCATTTGTGGCCTTTCACCGCCAGATATACGGGGTCCCAGAGAGAAGTGTTTTTTTTTGGGAAACTGAGAGAAGTGCATTTGATGTACTATTATGAGAGTACTATCAGTTCCACATGCACCATTGGTTTTGAAAATAATTAATATTATGGGTTGATGGAGACAAGTAGAGTGAAAGTTGGAGGGCCAAACTAATCGTCCGTTAGGGAACTAATTAATGATCTGTACGGAAAATTGATCTTCAAACATGTGGAAATGAAATGAATGACAACCGACACTAGCCACGCATAATAATGGCATGATAATTCACAGCTACTGCATGTTGGATTGACAATTAGAAGTACCAAAGCAAGGCATAATATATATATATATACATGGAAAGATTTAGAAGGGTGCATGGTATTGATAGAACATCTGTATTCAAGCTTAGTGGTTATTTTTTAGACATTGGAGGACACCAAATTCAAGTCAGCCATGGTCAGGAGCCTAAGCAAATGCATGTACCCCAGCAGCCACTGCCCCACCGCGAAGGCAACACCCGCCAGATTCGATGAAGGCATGCCTTTGAAAGAGTTTGCTGCTCCCCCAGAAAACTGGTACAATTCACCGGCCCCATTGCAGAATCCTAGTATATACAGGTCGTCAATGGCCATTGCCAAGGTAACCTGCACCTCCGGCGCTTCCACAATCCTGACATGGATGTAAATCCATGCCGGTGGGACGTGTACAAGTCTGCTCGCCTGGGGCCGAGGACCGATATCTGACTGACGCTCGGAGGATTGTACAGTGCAGTGTTTGCGTAGGCGATCAGATGCTGTCTTAACTCATTGCGGAGACGTGGTAGATAGGAGGCCCCAGGCGGTAGAGGAGGGTGTGGTGCTTGAGCTTGAGGAACTGCGGCTGCGGCAAAGCACTAAGCATGGATGGCGGCATGCTGATGCTGATTGATTGCTATTGGTGATCATCATGCATCCTTATGGATAGCTCCATCGGGTGATGATGACGCGGAGTATGTATGTATATATATACTACTAGTTATCTTCTACCTACAATCCTCCTACTCCTAGCTAGCATGCATAGTATAGATTAATGAAAGAAAAAGTACAGTAGCACAGAGCTGATACACTACTGGATCCGCCGCCTTTGCCGAGTGCCGGCCGTACTCGGCAAAGGCACCTTTGCCGTCCGCAAAGGCTTTGCCGACGGCGGCTCTCGGCAAAGCCCACTCGGCAAACAATTGGTCGGCAAAGGAGGCTTTGCCGAGTGCCACCTAGCAGGCACTCGGCAAAGGCAGTAAGCACTCGGCAAAGACTTCCTGAAAAAAAAGTCAGAGGCCCACCAAGCCCATCCACGGGGCCTGGCGCGCCCATCAACGCTGCGCCGCCGTCCCATCGCCGTCTCTACGCCGCCTTGACCCACGCCGCGGGGGCCGCCGCGTCGCCCCTCGCCGCCGCTCCCGGCCGTCGAGCCCCGCCGCCCCCCGCCGGAAGCGCTCGTGGGGAGCGCGGGGGCCCCGAGCCCCGCCGCCCCTCTCCAAGAGCGCGCGGCTCGCCGAGCCCCGCCGTGCCTCGCGGGAGCACGCGGGCCGCTGCTCCCCGCCGCCCCTCGCCGAAGGCGCGTGGGCCGCCGAGCCCCGCCGCCTCTCGCAGGAGCACGCGGGCCGCCGCTCCCCGCCGCCCCTCGCCGGAGGCGCGCGAGCCGCTGTGCCCTGCGGCCCCTCGCCGGGAGAGCATGGGCCGTCATGCCCTCGCCGGGAGTGCGCGGGCCTCGCCGGCGGGCGCTCACCGGCGGCGCGGACGGGTGGCGGCGGTGTGCGGTGAGGGCGGGCGTGCGGCGCGCGGGGAGGGTGCTGGCCGGTGTCCCGTGGCCGCCCGCGCTGTGCGTGTGTGGATAGCACAGTGCGTAGGGTGGGTGCTGGCGTGTGGATAAGGCAGGGGCGGGTGGGGTGGGGTGGGGTGGCGTGCTGGCTGGGCCGGGCCGGGCCTTTTAGGTTTTTTTTTAATATCTTTGCCGAGTGCTTCAGCTGGCACTAGGCAAAGAGAGGCCTTTGCCGAGTGCCAAATGAGACACTTAGCAAAGATTTGATTTTTTTAATCTTAATTCCAAACTTTTTTGTGGTCTTTCTAAATTGTATTGAACCATATTTTTGAATTTGAAATTTTTTATAACTTTTTGCTATATTTTTTAAATTAATTTTTTTACTTGAATTTTCTGAAAAAAGTAAATTTGAACTGCGGGTGCATGAAATAATAAAATGCAGCCATTTAAAAAATTATATTCATGTTAGAGAGTGTATTTTGAGGCCGTATCCAGGAACTCACCTCAAATTTTTAACTCCTTGTTCATGAAACATGACCATCTAATTGTGGAAGAAGTGTTTTTTAATTATATAAAATACAAACAAAGTCTAAAAATCACGAAACTTGTTGAGATGTCATGTTATCACATGAAGAGCCTCTGATAAAATTTTTAGAATATTTTGAGCAAGTTGTGACGTCAGATGTCTAAAACCCATACATCTCCACATGTGACCACGAGTGATCACATGTGGAGATGTCCAGGTTTTAGCCATCCGATATCATAACTTGCTCGAAATATTCTTAATTTTTTACCAATATGATGGGATGACACCTCGCCAAGTTTCATGATTTTTGGACTTTGTTTGCATTTTATATAATTAAAAAATACTTCTCCCGTAATTAGATGGTCATGTTTCATGAACAAGGCATTCAAAATTTTGGGTGAGTTTTTGCACACAGCCTTAAAATACACTCTCTAACATGAATATAATTTTTTGAATGGTTATATTTTATTATTTTATGCACCTGCAGTTCAAATTTACTTTTTTAAGAAAAATTTAAGTAAACAAAATTAATTCAAAAAATATAGCAAAAAGTTATAAAAAAGTTTTAAATTAGAAAATATGATTCAATACAATTTAGAAAGACCAGAGAAAAAGTTTAGAATCAAGATTAAAAAAAATTAAATCTTTGCCGAGTGCCAGGCTGTGGCATCGGCAAAGGGGCTGTCTTTGCTGAGTGCCTGGGTCTGGCAGTCGGCAAAGGCCCTCTTTGCCGAGTGCCTCAGCCTGGCAGTCGGCAAAGTGGCCTTTGCCAAGTGCCAGACTCAGACACTCGGCAAAGAGGGCCTTTGCTGAGTGCCCGAGCTCTGTCACTCGGCAAAAATCTAAACACTCGGCAAAGAGAGGTTTTTCGGTAGTGATAGGTCCGTGGTGGGTGGATTGTCCTGCTTCGTTCCTCTTCCACGTCTACAACAGATCCGAACAAAACCATGGCTCCAAATGACACACAGTGCATGTGATTGACCGGGTGGGTCTATATATGATACAAAGAGCTAAACGAGAATTAGTAGTATATCCTCAATAACCAAATTCGATTTATAAAAAAATCTTTCTCAAATAATTGACGCAAAATAGAGAAAAAAATAAAAGTGCCTGGAAAGCACCAATATGGTACTTTGCCAAGCTGTTCATCTGATTAGTTAAGCCAAGACAAATCTACGAAGTAGCTAGTACACGACTACTCAGTATCAGTACTAAATAATGCAACTTATTATTTTTTTAGGCAAACAGGAGGGGTTCCCCCAACTGATTCTTTATTAATCTTAAAAGCGAAAGCGTTCTCCAACAACAGAATTAGAAAACAAAGAAAGATACATTGAAAATAAGAAAAATTACACAACACTGTCTAGCCATAAATTAATCGATTGGTGAAGACTTTTCTTGGCCCGGACCTTAACTCTGGACATCTCTTGCTTGAAGACGAACTTACAGGATTGAAGAGAGTGTTGGAGCCCTCTAAAGATAACATTATTTCTGGCCATCCATATCCCCCGCAACATTGCTACAATAATCTCTAGAAAGAAAAGCTTAATCAGGTGATTTTTGAACAGCAAAATAGTCTGAGAAAAATCTGCTTGAATCAGGTGAGCTAGACCCCAAAATATTCCAGCAAGACATTGCAAACGGGCACTCCAGAAAAAGATGATTGAGGGACTCTTCTGTATTCACGAAGCAAAGAACACAATTTTAACTGGGCAAATCCATGTGTCTCCTCCGGATCTCTTCTCTTGTACTTAGCCTTTCTTTTAGAATCAACCAGAAGAATTTTTCCTTTTTGGCTGACAGTATGAGTCCCAAAGCCACTTATAAACAGGAGAAACCGCAACTGAACCTAGCATCATATATTATTGCTAGGGCGGAGGTAAATACAAATTAGCTAGATGAGTGCGACGTATATCCTTTAGCTTGCTGCAGACCCTGTCGACCATGGCGACGAGTGCCTGGTTCCGGAGCGAGCTCTCGCGGCGCAATTCCCGGATGGCCTCGACGTGCTCGTCCTCCGACCTCTCCCAGCAGCTACCCTTCACCCTCTTCTCCGCGCACACGTCTGTCGCCGCGATGGCGGCGGGCCTCTTCTTCATAAGCGCGCCGCAGCAGCTTCCGGTGACGACCGCCGGCACCATCGCCGCCATCACCCGTTGTTCCGGTTTCTCGATCGTGTTGATGAGGATTTCGTATAGATTATAAGGCAAAGGCAGCCTCTCGATGCGGCATGCATATATGGTTGGGGTCGTCGTCGCGTGCAGAGCAGAGCATAGCCAGCGTTCTCCTCATCCATCTCGGACTCAGGTCCGACGGCCGGAAGTTTTTGAACAACTAACGACGTGTGCATGGAAGCTGAAAACAGATTAGGATTAACGTCCGTGTCGATCATTGCTTTCCGCTAAGAAGAAGATATTGGACACGAATTCGAGTATATATGCTCTTATTTCTTTATGCTACTTGTTTGTTTTTTTAACAAGGAAACTATATTGAACTCAGTACTAGTAGCAGAGAAGATTCAACGAAGTAGTAGTTTGGTTGCCATCCATAGCATGACTTGCTTTTATAAATTTTCTAGCGATGTGTGCTACATGTAACTAAATTTTTCAAATTTTTGGCACCTTAAATATTCACAAATAAACCCCCCAGGTATCCTTTCTTTTTCTAGACCTTGGGCTTGGCACCGATGGCTTTGCCTCTGAGGTTGGAGGCCATGGTCTACATGAACCTTTTCTTTTGTCGTCCTATTTTCAAAACCACGACATCAAAAACTTTTTGATATGAACCAATTGTCATAAAGTTTGACCAAGTTAACAACAATAAAAGGGATATTTTCAAAATAATTGTTCTGTAAAAAAATTGAAAAGTGGTTGAATTCAAAAATACCACTTCACACAAATTTATATTATTCCTAAAACAAAAAACCCAAACTCCCTCTCAACATCTTCTAAAAAGTTTGCAATATAAGTTTATCCTTTTATACATGTGTGATTTAGATTTTATTTTGTTTATGCTTATAAAGTTAAATGTGAATTTGTTTTTCCTATCAACTCTTTTCTTTTCTTTTTTTGAGAGGATTCTATCGATTCTGTTGGGAAAAGGGTAAACCTCCTTTGAATCAACCAACTGCAACCTCCCTGGCCTGGCCCAGCCGTTCCGTCCATCGCCTTGAAGCCCAATGCCCTTTCTCTCTTCTTGGCCCACGGGGCACGAGCTGGCCCGTCTCCCTTTCACCTTGGTTCAGCCCAGGCGGAGAAATCCCACGGCCACGCTCACCCCTCCAGCTCGTTCACGCATCCAGCGCGCGGCCTAGCCTGGGCCTTGCCCAACCTAAAAAAGGACAAAATAATTCTTTTAAAAAATGTAAAGATTGCTTTATATTTAACATTCTTACCTGTTACGCTGCTCATCAGATAGGAAATAACAAACAGTAAAAAAATTTGTTTTTTTACGCCTCTCATCTGGGCAGAGCCGTAGTATCTGTTCATGCCAACCCAACCCACGCACGCCACACACACACCACGAGTACACAAGCAAACCTACAACTACACTTAGATCACTAAATCACGCCTATCGTGAGATCACCGGATCCATCCATAACTCCGTAGGCGACGGGCAAGCAAACCTACAACTACACTCAGATCACTAAATCACGCCTATCATGAGATCACCGGATCCATCTATAACTCCGTAGGCGACGGGCGTGTCGTATTTCTTTTGTGGCATCACGCGTGAGAGGCAACCTGTCCCCAGTGGGTACCGAAATTCTTGCTCCCGTGGGGGCTGGAATGCCGGTCGGCAGCTCCACCAGCCGGAGTACTTGCCAAATGAGCTAGGGCTGGTTCCCCCAGTAAAAAAAAAAAAGTTGACGGTGCTCGGTAGCCATTCGTACCAACTACGGGTCAAAAATGTAGTGTATGTAGAAGATGCATGCAATTGCAGGGGACCATGGGGGCCAGCAGCACTAGCAAGTGAAATGCTGCTCTACAGTTCACTAAAATGCCTTTCCTGAATATTTTCACTGTAAACAAGAGCTTAGTAGTTTATCTTCAGATATCTGTATTTTTGACAGGCCCACACGGTTCATGTTTCAACGTCCGTACGGATCTTGCATTTCCGCAAGAAAGCGGCATGCATTTGCTTTGCTTTTGGCCTTTCTCTTTCACTGATGAGTTTGATGGTGGTTTAATTTGGTTTATTAATGTTAGATAATGCATCACATCCAAATCACCAACATATATGGTTAAGGTTAATTATATGACTCTTCCAAAAGCCACCGAACCAGAAAGGCCAATGCGTTGTCGTCAGGTAGGAGAGAGACCGTCACGGCATCAACAATATCTGCATCAATCGAGGCTGCACATAGCTAAATTATTACAATCTCGGATACATACGTTACTTAACACAACTTGTACTTTGCATATGCAATGTGCCTCCACGGATGTAAAAGGAGATCTCCGCAAAAGCTATACATACAACGATGGATCTATGAAATGTGTGTGGTGTGTCTATATAACCAACTTATTAGATCGATCCCACATATATAACCAAGCAAATGTTAACGTTGATATAACCTACCCTTTGTGTTCTTGGATCGATATCCTTGTCTTAGGTTTATACGTGACTAATTTTCTGAACTGTTGGCTGCTGCTGCTGCTGCGACACTCCAATTTCCAAACAGATGCGATTTTAGTCCGTCATTATTCTACGGCGGGATCAATAACTTCTGTTCCCAATCTTTCAAAAAGACAAAAGAACAAGAAGAACTACGGTTCCCACAAGCACACAACCGCGCAAGAGACTACAGCGTGCCTGGGTATACAGGAGTAAGCCGGCAATAGCATCTATCTGACGGTCCTTGCGTGCTCCGATCCGCCCATGTCCTAATTTCTCCCGACAGATTTACACAAATTTGATTTACTAGTCTTCTTGTTAATTGTTATCGCTCTCTAAATTTCACCGTAGAAACATTTATTAGACTTCCTGGATCTCTGCACGTGTTGCAAGAGCAGGACCATCTGTTACTTTGTTAGACGCCAAGGCCCGTAGGAGGAAAAGTATTTTCTCCGTTAAGATGAAGAATAAATAGTTAAAGACGCAGAGTGGAGCCGACACGTTCTCTGTTTAGGCTGTGGAGCAAGAGCAACCAATCATGCTGCTCATCAGATAAGAAACTAATGAACTGTCCAGGACATTGTTGTTTGGAACTAGCTAGGATGAAATGCATGACAGTGCTCACTAGCTGCTCGTAGCAATGTCATGATTAATGACACAGCTACTACATGTCAGATTAAAAATACAGAGTACCAAATTAAGGCTGAATATATAATGTATGTATTTGTTGGGGGAAAATGAGTAGTAGGCAAACTGTTTAAAGTTCAGTTGCTAGGATCCATGCATGGCATTCCTGATGTATCTATTGTATCCAAGCTTAGTACAAGTATTGTGTAGGCTGTGGAGCAAGAGCATCCAATCATGCTGCTCATCAGATGAAATGCATGACAGTGTTCACTAGCAATGGCAAGCCAAATGTCACAGCTACTACATGTTGGATTAAAAATGCAGAGTACCAAGGCTGAATATATAATGTATGTATTTGCAGGGGAAGATGATTGCTATATAAGTAGTAGGCACACACTATTGCTAGCTCGGTGGCTATGCATCCATGGCATTTTTGAAGTATCTATTGTATCCAAGCTTAGCGGTTTTTCTTGAGACATTGGAGTCCACCAAATCTAAGCAAGCTACGCTCGCAAGAGAAAACAAGTGGATTTTCTCTATGGAAGGTTGTTTGGAAATGAGAAAAAGTTTTGTATTGTAATAAAACTGTGTACTCAGAAGATGGAGTGATGGTTTATATATACAAAAGATCAAGTTCATGTCCATCTTAGAGCAGGTGCAGAAGAAGATTGAATAGAACCGCAACCAGGAGTGCGATCTAGAGGACGGCTCAAAAAATCGAATACTCAAACCACAGAAACTAGGGGATCCCTTGAATTTTAGTTTGATAAATAATTTATGTAGTACGTGTCTGCATTCTCAAATGGGGTTTGGGAGTGGTTCCGTTTTCGAGTGAGTTCCAAAGAAGGTCGAGAATGTAACCTTGGGAAAAAATTGAGGGTTCGGGAGTTGGGATGAGAAGAAGATATTCTAGATTCTATAGACGTGGTGAACAACTACAGTTCGAAGAATGCATGTGCATATTATCGAGATAGCCTTGGTCAGACGAATCATGGTATTCATAGAAAGCCAGACTAATTGTGGTGTTTATAGAAAGCTAGTGTTTTCCACACATATCAGGTAGCTAGTCTACGAGTATTGTTACTGTATGACAAAGTGTGACTTAATCTAGCATTAGACCCAATCAATAGAGATAATAACATGGTGAGAACAAGCAGCAAATAAGATCGCAAGGGAGTGATGATAACACTTCAAAATGCGGCGATGTACACGATGTGGAGCATATGGAATGAAAGAAACAAAAGTACTGTCTGGCAAGTTCCTAAAACCAAATTAAGGTGTCCGTGAAACACAGTAGACACCTAACTAAAAAAAGACGTACCCAGTGCCATAGGCTCCTACACTGTGGGGTCTGGGGAATAAAAAATAGCCAGCAGCCATCCCTGCACAATGTGCAGAGGCTGGGGCTTGAACCCTAGACTTCTTGGTCACAGGCGATAAAGCTCTACCGTTTGCACCAGGGCCGCCCTTCAGTAGACACCTGACTATCTGAGATTATTATGATCGGCCACGGGATGTCAATTACTGTGTAGAACGGAAGGTGACATGAAGCAGCAGAGGTGCAGGGATAGACGGCATCCAGCCACAGGATTTCTTTGTTTGGCCATCACACCACACACGTCTGAGACTCCATCTCTCTCTTAATCACCCTATAGTCAATTCATTAACAGCTGAACCTGATGGCTTACTGCAGATCTATCCATCCAGTGTTGCGCCGACATGTCTTTTTTGGTAAACATGACCTGATCCACCACTTACCATTTTGCCAATGACTAGAGATCACCTGATGCGTGCTTTAGCTTTACCATGACTGTTGTTGTATACAGATCGTACCGCTGCTACCTTTTATTTCCTTCAGGTTCAGATTAGTAATTAACAATCACAGAGAAATCTAGTTACCTGCAGAATCAGATTCAGATTAACTGACAAATCCTTCCTTCAGTTTCTGGATAACTATTGACATTCAAAGACAGAGATCTAGTAGTTACATGGACACCTTTCAGATTGGGTACCTTTTTGATGAATGAACATGTATATTTTTGATGAAAAATGAGCATGTATATAAACTATCATTATGAGCTTTTACTGCCTTTGTTTATTTTGATGCTTCTTTTTCATCCCTGTGTGTGCAGTCTGTCTGACGGATTTTTCTATGCCAAACTGCCGTACCGATCTGTAAATGAAATATTCTGCGGAGAAAGATACAAGCAAAGCCGCCTCATAATTTGCTTAACCAAGAACCTATTCCCAGTAATCCATTTTCTTTTAAAAAAAAACTGAAAAGTTGGACAGGCCCACATGGTTCATGTTTCAATTTTAACGTCCGTACGGCTCTTACATTTCCTCCGTACGAAAAGCGACATTTGGTTTGCTTTTGGTTCCTTTCATCTCTACATCACCGATGAGTTTGGTGGTGGTTTAATTTGGTTTATGCAGCTATTTTTTTAGGCAAACTAGAGGGGTTTACACCCCTACAGCACATTAATTAATAATGAAAAGTTTAGTACATAAAGGAAACAAAAAAGGAAAAGTAGCAGAGGGTGGGAGGAAGAGTTCAGGAGACGAAGAATGAAACAAAGAACAGCAGTAACGCTACTGCAGTGAACCAAGCTAAGAATGATTTGCAGTCCATTGATCAATTAATGTGTAGTAGCTTCTTTTGGCTCTAAGCAAGAATAGTCTCCACTCTTCCCAAAAGCTGGCCTTGGCCAAGGATAGGGAGGGGTTGATTCCTCTGAAGATAAGATCGTTCCTCATTTTTTGATAGTCCAGGCCATCAAAATGATAATTTCCATGGAGAAAGGTATTCTCAGCTGCTCCTTGAAACTTTGAAGAATCAAGAAAGGATCAAGGCTGGTGTCAATCTGAATATTGACAAGCTGCCAGCACTGAGTTGTAAATGGGCATTCTAATAGCAGGTGAACTAGAGATTCTTCCACTAAATTGCTGCACAGAACACATGAGTAACTCGGCAGATGCATCTGCATTCTTATGAGAAGCTGTCTAGTGCTAATTCTGTCTTTCAGAATCAACCAAAAGAAGACCTTGTGCTTGTTCTGACAGGAAGATTTCCATAGCCAATTGAAGGCTTGGGGAATGACAGACTGGCCACTGAGTTGCCTGTAAGCTCTTTTCACTAAAAAGTATGAGCTATTCTAGATATAGCTCTAGCTATCCTGAACATCAGAGTTACCCTCTGTTTCTATCATGCCCTGTAGAGTTTACAGTTGGGAGTGTGCTTGCTGAGACAAGGGAAGCAAGAAGATAGATTGAAGGTTCTGAGCATTATTCATCTTCCTAAAGGAAATTTGCTTGTTTCTGACAAAGGAGAACAATTCTGGGAATACTAAGTGGAGTGGTCCATGTCCCCATTGATCCTCCCAGAGAATGCATGTGTTGCCAGAGCCAATGTTAACTTGAGCCATTCCTTTTAATTTATCCAGTAGCTTTAGTATATCCCTCTATCAAAAAGAGCCTCTTTTGTTACTTTCAGGTAAGCTGCCATTTGCGTAATGCTTTTCCCAAATAAGGGAGACCCATGGTATGTCTGCCTTATTAAATAACTTATGGAGCTGTTTAATAAGAAGAGCTTCATTTTGAGTTTTGATATCAATGATCCCGAGGCCCCTTTCTTTCTTTTCTCTACGTACCATCTCCCAGGCTGCCTTGGGTCTCTGCTTAGCATTTATGTCAGCACCTCTCCAGAAACATAACTTTGTGAACTTATCAATCTGCTCAATCACATTTTGCTGCAATAGGAAGGTACTCATACAAAACATATGGAGCTGTTTATGCAGCTATTATAACCTGCAGCAGAATACAACCCAGCCCATCACATCCAAAGAAATCACCAGCATCGATCTCTTCCAAAAGCAACTTAACCGGAGACGGCAATGCAAGTCGTCTGGAGAGCCCGTCACGGCAGCCGCTTCTCCCCGTGTGTGTCTATGTTTCACCATCTATCTCTTCCCTCTTAACTAAAATCCACAGGGCCTGTTAACATCATCAGAGTTGCTATCCTTTCCTTTCATTTTCAAGAGAAAATAAAGGAAAGGGACATGCATGGGGAGCCCTTGACTATTGTTTTGATCCTTCCAAAGGACCGCATAATGCCATAATATGAATATCTTTCTCAAACTGTGGATTTCTAGCTATGACATTTTTTTGAATAATAAATAAAGTTGCCGATCGTTTTCATATATTACTCTTTCTAGATACAAAAAGGAAAATTCATCACTACAACCTCGGATACGTTGATGCGTTACCCTTATGTATGTGCTTTATCACAACTCCGAAAAGGAGATCTCGGCAAAAGCTACTTCGTTACAACAACTACTTATGAAGTATGGAAGCAATTGGAAATCATTGGCCAACTTGTAGCTCACGTTGATATAGTCTATTTTTGTTAGTTGGTGAAATAGATATGATATATACTAGGGCACGCTCAACTAGCAATCCCAAGAGGCCAAGCTGGCCTCCAAACACCCAGTTGCCAGCTTCATCAAGCGTTTCAGATTGATTGTCTCCTACCAATTTGCAGTGGATGCCTGCCTGGAGAGAGTGGGAGAGTTACTGACTCGGTCGGCACGTTCAGCATATCCCAGGTGAATTTCGGACCAAAGTACATGGAAAACTACCTATGGAAAATGTCGCCAAAAGCATCCAAGCAATGTAGAATTCTCTATTTGTATACAGCAACATCTATCCAAATCCGATCCCACATAGTAGCTACCTGTTAGTATGCAGGAAAGCTAGCTCATTCTTCACTGAAAGCGCTACTTAATTGAAGAATCACAGATTATTGTGCAGCAATCATGTAGTAGGATAGTAGCTAGGACGACTTGTTGTGTGTGCGCGCCTTTGCTAGGCCATCACAGGCTCGGTCGATCCGAAAAACGCGGACCCTCGCATCCGTGCGATTGGATCGTCGCCGGCCGCGTCTCCGCTGACACCTCGCCGCTGGCCGCGCCTGCCCTTGCCGCCGGCCGCGTCTCCGCAAGCATCTCGCCGCTGGCTGCGCCTGCCCTTGCCTCCGGCCATGCGACGTACTCGTGCCCTCTCGGCAGCCGCCGCCAAGACCGACTGCGGTCTTGTCCGGTAACAGCCGGGAGGGTGCGCCGTCCAGCAAGGACCGTGCCGGGTGCTGGCCGGTGGTCTTCGTCAACGCTGGAGCATCGGGTGAAGGATCTCTTCTTCGTCGGATGCGCAATGGAGGAGCTGGCGCCGGCCGGCGTGTACGCCGTCTCACGCTAGCCCCATTGAACATCCTGTCTTCTACGTCGAGTGATGTCGTGGGGGAGGAGGAGGAGGAGGGGAGTCTGCGGAGAGTGGAAGAGGGCCGCGAGGCGTTGTCCAGGGCGGTGGCCACTGCTGTGGAAGCAAGCCGGCGTCCGAAACCGATCCATGCTAGCCCGATTCGTTCCAAATTCTGGGCGGATTCTGGAGTTGAGGAAGACTCAGATGAGGAGGATCCTTCGACGTCGGAGTTCATCAAGGAGGCCACGCAAGCTGGATTTTCCGTCGATCAACTGTTAAGAGCGGAACAGGCTCTGGACTTAGGTAAAACTGCGGCGTCTGATGATCTTCGTCTTCCTAAAGAAATTCTTACCAAATTGGTTCAAAGAAAGCTCGTGGGAGTGCCATGGCAGGGACCTCTACCTGAACCTCGTGTTTCACCATCGAGGACATTGGGTGACGCCCTGGCCAAAGCTACCAGCCGGAGTTCGAGCTCTTGAAGTGGATCGGTTTCGCTGGGTTCGTCGGGTTCGGCCAAGAGTAGGATTTTTAAAACAATTTGAAAAGCCGGGCTACAAGGAAGCTGATCCGGAATTTCCTCCACTTACCAATGCTGCTCCCTCGGTCTCCGCCGTGGGCGGTACGCACGGTGTGACGGAGACGGAACTAACGCCGTGCCTTGGCTCGTTGGATCGTATCCAACTCGGCCCAGGAAAAATGTTTAGGCCCACAAAGGGATTGTGTACCCTATTCCGTCGTACGGGCACCAGAACCCAACATCGCTGCAAACCAATGCAGCCACCATCTACTCCTTCGTCACATCGACGATCGTTCGTGAAGGTTGATCGCGAGGGCAAATCCATGGCGGCGCAGGGGACCAGTAATGGCGGGTCTGACGACTACGGTGGTGGTAGAGGTGGTGCTGGATTTAACCTAGGCTTTAACCTGGGCTTTGATCCTGGGCTCAGTGGGCGTGGTGGTGGTCGCGACTACGGCTTCCACCCACGTGGACGTGATCGC
The DNA here is from genome assembly GCA_023333625.1 of Bothriochloa decipiens. Classification (NCBI taxonomy): domain Eukaryota; kingdom Viridiplantae; phylum Streptophyta; class Magnoliopsida; order Poales; family Poaceae; genus Bothriochloa; species Bothriochloa decipiens. The sequence continues at coordinate 4,924,586 of CM041639.1, read as the reverse complement.
GACCACATATTTGGAGGTGGGCGAGGTGGATATGGCGGCCACAATGGATTCGGCTACCATGGCCATCATGGTGCTGGACAAGGGGAAAGCAATGGAGGCTTTGGGGACCGTGGTGGTGTTTTCCCGGGAGAGAAGGAGAAGATCGTTTGAAACAAATTTGAATTTTTTTATTCGAAAGGAAAGGAGTCCGCTCTGGGCTTCCATCCGTTATCTCCTGCACGCTCTACGGTCCTTCCCTTGGGCAGCAAAGGAGAGGGTACGGTGGGGTCTTTGCCGAAGGATGTTGTTGTCCTTGGGCCTGGCAAACTTTTCCGGGTCATCAAAGGATTATGTGCGCTCTTTGCAAGGGCCGGGACCCGAACAAGATCCCTACCAATGTCGCCGCTCAAGAGGTCGAGGAACACTTCATCCTTTTCACGAGCGTTCGCAGGGGACGTGAGGGTTCGGCGACAACTGGGGGCTCATGACGATGGTAGATTCGGGCGAGTTGCGCAGTGTGTGCCTGATGCTGAGTCAGAATTGATTGATTTGGACTCTACCATGAAGGAGGACCCTAAGGGGGAAGGGGGAGACCCTGAGGAGGGTGATCCCAAAAAAGAAGTTAATAAGAACATAGATGTAGAGAAACTTATGGATATTGATGAAAACAAAGATGATCAGGCGTCTAATGCTGCGAAGGTTCAGCAAGATGGTGCTTCTGATGCATGTTTGGTCCATTCAAATGTTAAAACACAAGAAAGCAAAAAACCAATGGCAATGGTGGCTTTGGATGAGAGGAGCGCTGCAACTGCAGACCAGGACTCGGTGGAGAAGGCAACAAAATTAAAGACTCGCCAAAACATGGAATCAACGCTACTTGTAGGTAATGATCCCTAGTCCAATTCTTTTATTTTTTGAGATGATACTTTTTTGCTAAATCCAGTCAAGTCTTTAGGGATCATTCTAGGAGATAATGCTCTTGACGTTTCAAATTCTTTAAATCTTTTAAGACACTTAGAAGGACAGCGTATGTTTGATAGCAAGAATTTGTTAGAGAAAAATAAAGTGGCAGTTGATGACATATCTTCAGTTTGTTCTATTGACGATAATATAGACTTAGAAGCTTTAAATCTAATCTATTCTAAAATTACGGAGGGGCTAGGTAATGGGGGTTGTGATCCTAAGTGTCTACAAACCTCCGTATCACTAAAGAAGAAAAATCAGCAAGGTTCTCGTCCGGAAAAAAATAATATCAAGAATCGTTCTTGATGAAAGGAGTATTTTAGAATTGTAATGGGTTTGCATTCGGCAAGAAATACAGATTTCTATCAGATTTAGTAAAGGAGAAAACCTTAGATTTCATCGCATTATCAGAAACTGGTAGGGCCAATTTTCCACAATCCACTTTGAATAATATCTGTGCTGGTAGAGATTTTCTTTGGCATTGCATGGCTCCATGAGGCCGGTCTAGTGGGATGATTCTAGGGATCCATTTGTTAACTTTTGACATAGGGGAAATAGATGAAGGTGACTTTTACATACGCTTTAATCTTAGACATAAAGAGGAGGATTTCAAATTTAATTTGATATTAGTTTATGGGCCAGCGTAGATGGATCTGAAATGTCATTTTTATCTGAGATCGTTCGTGTATGTTCTAAGACTCCTTACCTATTGTTATAGGTGGTGACTTTAACATTAAACGGATACCAGATGAAAAAAATAATGACAATTTTAATGCCAAATGGCCTTTCATGTTTAATGCCGTAATTGATTCTTTGAATTTAAGAGAAATAGATATGTCAGGTAGAAAATACACTTGGGCTAACCATCTACATAATCAAACTTTTGAAAAGCTAGACATAGTACTTGTCTGCACAGATTTCGAGTCTAAATTCCCGCATACAACGGTTCATGCCTTGACTAGGGAAATCTCTGACCATACACCTCTACTTTTTTCTACAAACAGTCCATCCTCATCTTACCAACCCCAGTTCAAATTTGAATTGGGATGGATGCTGAGCGATGGATTTTGTGAAATGGTAAGTGACGTCTGGCATAACACCCAAGTTAATGGATCACCTATCGAAAGGTGGCAAGCCAAGATTAGGAGGCTTCGCCAGTACCTAAGAGGGGTAAAAATGTGAGTGGGGCGTACAGGGAAGAAAAGGTAGCCTTACTAAATAAGCTAGATGAGTTAGATAAAAAGTCAGAATTGAAATGCTTAGTGATGCTGAACTAGACCTCAAACATGTGTTAAATACGAGGCTTGCAGAGTTACTATGTGAGGAAGAACTCAAATGGTACCAAAGGGCTAAAGTCAAACATCTTTTAGAAGGTGATGCAAATACAAAATATTATCACTTGCTAGCTAATGGTAGGAATAGAAAAACTCATATTTTCCAGTTTGAGGATGGAAATAGTATAATAAGTGGTGATGCTCAACTCAAAGGGTTTATCATCAATTATTATAAAAACTTATTTGGTCCATCAGAATTGTCACTCATCGCGTTGGATGAAATGCAAACTGAGGATATTCCACAGGTATCTCAGCTGGGAAATAAGTATCTAACAGACTCCTTCTCACAAGAGGAGGTAAGGGCTATAATTTTTCAAATAGAGCATAATAAGGCACCGGGGCCAGATGGCTTCCCTCTAGAGTTTTATTAGGTCTTCTGAAATGTTATAAAAGATGACCTGATGGCTATGTTCATGGATTTCCATCAAGGAAGCCTACCTCTAAATCTTCTTAATTTTGGAACCATTATCCTTTTACTTAAAAAACAGATGCGAAGGTGATTCAGCAATACATGCCTATTTGTTTGCTAAATGTGTCCTTCAAAATCTTTAATAAAGTTGTAGCTAACAGACTTACTGCCATAGCAACCAAGATAATTAGACCTACTCAGACGGCCTTTTTCCTAGACAAAAATATCATGGAGGGTGCAGTAATACTCCATGAAACATTACATGAGCTACACACAAAGAAAAAAGATGGAGTTATTTTTAAAATAGATTTTGAGAAAGCATATGATAAAGTTAATTAGAATTTTTTACAACAAACATTGAGAATGAAAAGGTTCTCACAAAAGTGGTATCAATGGGTTCAATGTTTTACCCAAGGGTGTAATGTTAATATCAAGGTGAATGATCAACTTGGAGCATACTTCCAGACCAAAAAAGGCCTCAGGCAAGGGGACCCTATGTCGCCCATAGTATTTAATATAGTGGTTGACATGTTAGCTATCCTAATTGCCAGAGCAAAGGAGGCAGGGCAGGTGGCAGGGGTTATTCCAAACTTAATCCAAGATGGGTTATCTATACTTCAGTATGCGGATGACACAGTTATTTTTATGACCCATGATGTTGAAAAGGTGGTAAATATGAAACTTTTACTAACCACCTTTGAACAATTATCGGGCCTCAAGATAAATTTCCATAAGAGTGAAATCTTTTGTTTCGGAAAACAAAAGATCATGAAGAGTTTTATTCACAGCTATTTGGATGTGTGAATGGCAAATATCCCTTTCTCTACCTTGGCTTACCTATGAACACTAGAAAGTTAAATAACAAAGACTAGAAGGTAATTGAGGGTAGAATCGAAAAGAGATTGAACGGTTGGAAAGCAAAAATGCTAACCATGGGGGGTCGTTTGGTGTTAATAAACTCGGTGCTGTCTAGTTTACTGATGTTTATAATGTCTTTTTTTGAAATACCAAAAGGGGTTCTAGAAAATATAGATTGTTTCAGATCACGTTTCTACTGGCCAAATGACCAGCATAACGAAAGTATAGATTGGCTAAATGGAAAGTTTTATGTCAGCCTAAAGATCAAGGAGACTTAGGCATTCAAAATCTTGACATACAGAATAAATGCTTATTAAGCAAATGGTTATTTAAATTATTAAATAAAGATGATATGTGGCAGGAACTACTAAGAAACAAATACATCAAAGATAAAACATTAGGGAGTTGTAAAAACAGACCAACTGATTCTCATTTCTAGAAAAGTTTGATGAATATCAAAGATACTTTTATGGACTTGGGCTCATTCAAAGTGAGAGATGGTTCTCAAACTAGGTTCTGGTTTGATACTTGGTTGGGTAATAAACCTCTAAAAGATAAATTTCCCTCGTTGTTTAATATTATAAGAAGGAAGCAAGACTCTATAGCATAAGTATTTAGTTCAAACCCGCTAAATATTTTCTTTCGCCGAAATTTAGTGGGTGCCAACTTAAGGGCTTGGCATAAAATTGTTGCCTCTCTACAAGGTTTAAACTTGAAGAGAGGGATGTCTTTGTATGGGGTCCTAATGCGTCTGGGAACTTCACAGTCAAGTCCATGTACGCTGCGTTAATTAACAATGGGGTTAGAGTGTCATAGGATTTATGGCGTATCAAAGTACCTATGAAGATTAAAATATTTTGTGGTACCTAAAAAAGGGTGTAATCTTTACTAAGGATAACTTAGTTAGGCGGAACTGGAATAGTGACAGTCATTGTTGTTTCTGTCATTGTCTGGAAACTATTCAACATCGTTTTTTAGACTGTGTTTATGCCCAATTCCTATGACGCGCTGTACATATGCTTTTTAGAATTCCTCCTCCAACTGATATGAATGATTTATTTCTAAGATGGTCAAAAGTTGGCAACAAAAAGTATAATTCATTGTTACTAACAGCAGCTGCGGGGCTTTGTTGGGCTATTTGGCTAACAAGAAACGAGGTGATTTTTGATAAATGTAGAAAAAAATCTTTCTTGCAGGTTTTATTCAGGGGAACGCATTGGTTTCGGTAATGGGCAAGTCTGCAACGGCATGACGACCAGAGGGATCAGCTGATCAAGATTGCTCGATACCTAGAGACATCTGCGCTGTAGTTCTTTATTTTTGATGGATGGTTGTTGTCGAGATACATTGGTCATGTTTGGCTTAAACTTTATTTCCTTTCGGTTGACACTGAATTTTGGCAAAACTCTATAATAATTGGCCTGATTCTATCGATTGATAGGTGAAGCTGGATATATTTATGCTTTATTAAAAAAAAGCTAGGACGACTTGTTCAAAAGCATGCTGATGCAGGCCGGCGCCTGAACTGCTAGTGCTAGGCAATTTACCAAAGAAAATATGATCTTGTCTGATCAATCAACTTGTCCCTCACGCTGATCTCACTTTCTCTCTCTTGTTCAGTTGTTTGTACTACTCTGAGAAAGATAGCTAGGACCAAATAGGCTAGGAGAGAGTCATCTGCTATTGCCGATTCTAAAAATTGTAAACAGCACTTTTCTCGAAAGGATGGTTTGCCTTTCGAAATAAAGGATGGTTTGCCTTGTACAAATGGTATTAGACGGAAAGAAGCAAAACAATTATTCTATTTTTTTCGAACTTTCTAGCCACCACCACCTTTAACTCCCCAACCTTTCCCTCGCCGCCACTGGAGGAAGCTGCTGGGAGACCCGCGTGGCTCTCTAGGATGGCAGCCACCAGGCTCTCGCCCAGGAAGGGCCATGAGCGTCGATGTGTGGGGACGGGGCTTGGCGGTCTGGGTGGTACACGCGGCCGAGACGTCGTTTTGGCTACGGTATCGGTTCCTGCGCTGAGCATGTGGTTTCGGTGGGGGCATACCTCCGCTTTGGCGGGGTGGTGGCGCCATCGTTGGATCTGGCATAAGCTGTGATCCGTTTAAATTGTAGCCGGCATTGATGGCTACAAGGTTCACTGACGGGCAGGAAGACCCGGTAGTGATGGCTGACGGGTGTAAATGTAAACCGGTAGTGTTCGCTTATGACATCACTGACGGGTGTAAAACGAACCGGTTATGATAGCTCGGCCTGTGCCTTCGGATTCAAGTTCATTAGGAGCTTGCCGCCTATCAGTGTTCTTTTTATTATTTTTTTATTGTAACACAACTATTTATTTAGTTGTCATGCATACTCGGTGCTAGCTAAACCACCGTATAGCGATCCAAAGTCCTGGCTCACCAGCTAACGGATTTTTTGTTTGCATAAAAGAGAAACACTATAAATTCTTATACAATTACTAATAAATAAATTGCTATCAAAACATCTCTAACGATAAAATAAGTTATAAAAAATAATATTTATATAAAAAATTAAATAAAATGAATGGTCATCAAATAAGATGGCACAGAATACAGGATGACACTTTCAAATGGACGGTGGGTGTATGCATTTTGATTGCTCGACATCAACTATGCAATGGAAATATCCAATTTGTATTTGGACAGGTCCTCCATTTTCCCCAACTTGACAATTTTGATTGTTAACAATATTTGCGCAATAAAATACAAATTTATTTTGACACAAGTCTACGATACAACATGAGTAAGCAGCTGGTTGGTAGGTACACTGCGTATACATGTTATTTATATTATTAGACGAGAGCTTGGAAGAATCGGATCATTGTTCAGATGGGGATCAATGTATCATTGTTGGATCGGAGTGCCAGCAATAGCCTGAGTCTCAGAGGTGCATAAGTTTTTTACGCACCAGCATTTAAAATCTTTACAATAGCCATCAACGTTGTCGGTGCTATCATTTCTGCATTCAGTAAAGCATTTTTTGTCGTTAAAAGGTGGCCAACATGCCCCTTTATAACTGCCGCTCAGGCGTTCGTCAAAGCAAGGATTCCAAAATTTCCCAGCAACGGTCGTCGACTCTGCAAGGTTCATATCAGGCATGGAGATTTATGCAACAAATGTTGAATTCCCATAAAAAGCTTTTAGCAAAAAAAATTATGAAATTGAAGGACATCGACGCTTGCATCCTACAGTTCATGCATGTGCACACATACATACCACGAGCTGCAACGATGACAGGTAGGACTATGACTAGTAGGACGGCGACAGAGAGATTCAACTGTGAAGGCTTCATTGCTTATGTGCTGGAAGTTATTACGTCGAAGAAGGCTGAGTAAGAAGATTTGGTGAGGTTTTAGGAATGAAGTCGGGCAATGACTTGACAAAGAGTGAGCATAGATATATACTATCTTAACATATCACTATCGAACAAGTAGATCATCCATCGGATTTGCGGTTGAGAATTCTAGGAGAAAGCAACTCTAAAAATTAATCTTGATGATCCAGCAAATGGCAGGTGTATAGTCCAATGCTGTGGAGCTTTTCTCAAGGGCGTGCTTCAGCTAGTTCTGCTTCTATAGCGGCAAAAACTAGGAGAATATATAATTTGTGCTTTTCATTAGAGAGATGTCTGTCCCCGAGCCCGACGGAGGATCGTAGGTGAATATATAAATAATCTCCCCAGTCATTCTTGTAATTAATCTTATTGATCCATTTGTCTCACTTTATATTGTTAATTTCTTGGTAAGGTGTTGGAGCAATTCAATTTCTCCTCTACTTGTGCATGTCTATGTATTATAAACTTCTTGGTTGATCGCTCATTGAGTCAACTACTCCATAGCTCATTCTTCTTCATTAAGACCATATAATTAACCTTCCACCAAAAAGCTATAAGCAACATTAAGTCTGTAACAGTGTCCTCACCAAGGAATTTCATTTGCTTCCTCCTACTGCTCGCCATTAGTTCTTCTTGTCCGTATATATCTACATGGATCGAAGAAACTCATATAATAAGTCTTGTGAGACATACGCGATGTCTTGAGCCTCGCTAGTATGGATATGCGCATGCTCGGTTAGGATAACCCCATCCATTAGGAGAACATTCCATTAATGAACGGACAGACAAGGGCGCACCGGTCCAGCACTGGCCCAACCAAACTACCATCGACTAGGCCTTTTGAGGTTTATTCACTTGTCTGAAATGAAACTTAGTACTTGTTTTCCAATCCTTGCTTGTTTATAAGCAACTTTCTCCTTTCCGATTCCCACTGCTCGAAGTTGGCTGTTCCCCCCTCTCGGGGATATTCCATCTACCAATCAGAGTGCCATCAAAGTGGTTGGATTGAACTAGGCAGTCGTCTTGTATTTAAATTGGTGGTGAGGGGATTCACAGATCTAGCCAGAGCAAAGCTGTCAGAAATAGCCAAGCACAAGAAAGTTGATATGCTTTTTCACAAAAGAAATGGTCAGTTACTAGGTAAGATAAGGAATAGGCTTGGTCAAGTGCCATGGAATAGAACTAGTTGCCAATAGGTAGCTAGGTTTGAGAAACACAAGATAGGCCGCATGTTTCACCGGCCAGGACCATGAATCTAAGACTAAAGGCTCGTTCCTTACTCCTGGGCCAGGAAATTGGACCTAAAGAGAGGCTTTTAGTCTTGATTGGTAATATAAACCGGGATTAGAGGCCCTCTAGTTGTCGCTCGAGGCAACCATGTTTAGTTCTGGCTGGTGTTACTAACAGGGATTAAGGATTGGTTTTTTATTTTTTTCTTGACTTATCTATTCTTATGTTTTCCATACAATTTGGTTTTATTTCAAAAAGTATTTTTTCTATATGTCCATAAATATATGTCCATAAATAAGATTAAAAATAATTAAATAACAGCTTATATACAAAAATAGCAGTGAGCAATATCCGCACGGATAGTGGCTTCACATGCCCACGCTTGCAAGCAAAATCTCGTGTTTGCACCCATGCCGACCTGCAACAAGCAGCAACTTGTGCCCGTGCCCTCTATACGCAGGCAAGGTTCGCCCGTAGGCATGCCCATTTGCCCGCCAGCACGACAACGAGGACGGCTGCTAATCGCTCGCAAGAAGCGACGAAGATGGCGGCCGACCGAGCCGAGCATAAAGGAATGTGTCCAGCCAAGGCAAGACGAGGAACAACCGGCAAAGCAATTAGGGTGAGCGATGTGGAAGGCGGTCAGCGGGGGAAGTGTGAGAACGTGAGGAGAGAGAGTGTGAGAACGTGAAACCGAGGAGGGTGGTGATCCATTTATCAGTGATGGGTTTGTGGTGCGCATAGGTTATTTTTTTGCCTATCCTCAAATATCCATTGGGTTGACAGTTGTGCCCGCACCCCTGCCCTGGAAACAATTTGGCGCCCATATCCACATCCATCGGGTTTGTTGCCTGTGGGTTTGCAGGTATTCTCTGCTTGTTGCCATCTGTACTTATATAATACAATAGTACTCCCATGCATTGCACGGGGTGTTCTACAGGAATAGCATTTGGTGACAGAGGCTGTGCATTGGGAGGAACATGGTGGCACTATTGATCAGCATCGTAACGATGTTTCAGTGCTTTTCAGGAGAGTTTGTGGTCCTAACGAAACGATAGTGACAGTGTCATATGAAAAGCACAGGAAATGAAACGTTTAAAATTCAGTGCCAAATACAACAATGGGAAGCAGAGAAATGCAGTCTTGGAGGTAACAGAAGGCAATAAGTATAGAATTGGCGTGAGCCTCTCAAACAGGAAAATAAGGTAAATACGTAGAATGGAGGAACAGGATACCTGATGTCGCGTGGACGGTGGAGGGGTTCCTTGGGTATGCCTGCGGGGCAACGCCGTCGACGGTCCTACTACCGGGCGGGCGGAGGGTGCAGGCGAGCCTAGGGCCTAGCTATTTTCGCGCTCGGGTGGGGTTGTGGCCCGGCGGTGCCGCGGCGGGATGGGTGGCGATACGGGATCCATAGGATTCCCCACGAGGAAGAGAGAAGAAGACATAGTCCAATTAGAATTCCTTTCATTAATTCTACTAGGACTAGTTTATAATCCTATTAGGATGTCTACTTTGTAACAGACTAGAAATTCTGCCCAACTGGATGTAGAACCCCTGCCCAACTGGATGTAGATCAGCACCTCAACTCATAACATCACCACAACAACAGACCTCATGGTCTAACCAAGCGCATGGCACAATATACTATCCACCCAACTGGATGTAGAACGTCGTGACTTTCCGGTGTACCGAACCAGTATAACTCGCTGCGGCTCTCTTCGGCATCACTAACAACTCGCTGCAGCTCTCTTCGATGAGACGTGATGGGACTTCACGTCTCAAAATCAACAACATGTTATTGACGATGGCCTTGTACATTAGACTACTCATACAACAAGTACAGACTGTCGTTGGGAAGGTGCTCATACACCAGCAGGCTCGCTGTGTCGTTCGATCTCAAGACACCACTATACCACAGCCAATCTATAGCGTCAGACAACGGTAGCTATAACTTAATATTAGTGTCCCATGATCGGATGTTATAACTTAGTAACAAATCCTCAGCCGCTATTTTTACTCCTACCAACAGAACATCGGTCGCTATATATAATCGGTCGCTATAACAAATCATAGAGTCCAACAATCGGCCGCTATAGCCCATTTTTAATCTAGCACGCTCAGCCCGGCCCCATTTGCGTGTATAGAATTTAGTGTGGGCCACCAATCAGAGAATAACTCAAAAACCCTAACCCCATCTCTTACCCACACACCATAGGAGGCAGCCGCCACACACATCTAACACAACCATCTCATACACGTATCCAACATCAGGCCGCAGTTGCTCACGAGCTCGCCGTCTCTACCTCCAGCGTCGCAGCAGCTCCGTAGGCTGTATCCTCCCTCTTCGGCCACATCCTCGCATCCCCATCCCTGACCTATTCCTTACTCCGCGCCGGGAAGCCACTCGCCAGGCTACCGCCGCGCATCCTGCCACTGGCGCCGGTGGGGGTGGACGCTAACGTCGCCAGCACCTTATGTGGCTGGGCTAAGGAGATGACAAGCTCCTCATGGTGGCACCTCCTGCCGTCCTCGACTCCACTGTTGGCAGATCTGAGCGAGGAGGTCCCCATCGGAGGCAGGAGCTCCCCGGCTCCCCAACCAGCGCACGGGCACACGGGGTCCTGCTGGCACTGGGCAGAGCTCCCCAATCGGCTCCCAGTGAGTCCCCAATCCGAGGAGGTGAGACCGCAATCTTCATATCCCTACTATGATGAATACCTAGAGAGGGATCTTTTTTTTTGAGGTCAACTTCGGGGGGGATAAAATCATCCCCAACTGCTTTTCAATCCACAGATGTCGGGGTGAACCAGTGGGTGGAAGGGTATAAGAGCCAATCCTCATACAAATAGTTCAAAGACATACAATGGGGGGGGAGAGGAGTTACAACAACACTTAAACCGAAACAAACACAACACCACAAAAACAGCAAGGATAATTCTAGACTTGAGCTGAAAGATGCCAACTGATCATCAATTTACGCTTCCACCGAACAACATACTCGCCTTTGTGCCCTGCACAACTCCTCGTAGCTACGCTGCTCCAATGCTGCCCTCCACCTGAGGAGCAAAACTATGGAAAGGAACAAACAATGTAATGGGGACTAAGAGAAATTATGACGAGCACGTCAGCTCAGGATCATCGAATACAACGACCTCCTTTTGGAATGATGGTGACACCTCTAGCACATCTGGACCCATGTATCGCCTTTCAACGCCATTCACTGGAAGGAAGCCATAAAGTGGAATGGTGACAGCGGTGGAACTCCACCCGGCATTTGACTTTTATGACACCACCAAGGAGAGCGCCGACGGAGTAGAGGCGCCAGAGGAAGACGCTCATCGAAGCAACGGTAACAGAAAGCAGCCAGGCTAGTCTTACCCAAGAGGGGAACAAGGAGTAAGAAGGGGAGATGAGGGGGTAGAGAAATCTCATAGTGGCTTTGGGGACAAGGATGGCCAAAGGTAACGATGCCTTCATCAAGGAAGTGATATCCACAGATGCCACCATCGTAGGCTGGGAGGAAGTAGGGGCTCTCACCCCAAGACGCATGCAACCCTGTCGAGCTTAGAATCTCCAATGATGCCTCCAGGGAGGGTGTGACGCTAGGTGCACCATCATCACCGAACCGGAATAAAGCCGGCTTGAGGCTTTCACCCAGATTCTACCAACTGCAACAAGGCACATGGCGATTTCGACCACGGCAAGTGTGGAAAAATGGAACCTAAGATAGCACCTCCAAGGAGGTAGGTGACACAAATTGTGCCACCACTGCTGGCCACCAAGAAGCTTGGCAGGGTTTTCACCCAGGTTTTGTTCGGTGCATAGCCCTGCCGTCGGCAAGCCCGCGGCCAAACTGCACACATGCACCGTTGCTTTGGTCCATGCAGAGAACACTAGAAGATGCAGGCACATGCCCCCCCCCGCCAGCATGCCCGCGGCCGAACTATGTGCACCACTCCACTCCGCAAGCATGGACTTACGCAGATCTAGTGGGGGATGCTGTCCCTCGTGCTGCTGGACATGCATGATAGTGAGCTCCTCCGTATAGCCCTCTTCAATGATGTCGGGGTGGCAGGGCTTGAGGGAGGCGACCTCCATGCCGGATCCAGGCCGCCATGGGGGCTGGCATGCTCAGGCTGCTGCCGCAAGGCCACCCAATCGAGCCCCACCGGCCGCCATGCTGCCACCCTAGCAGCTCGCTGGATCTGTGGTGCTGGTCACCGGGTCTGAGCTCGGAGGACTCGGATCTAGCGGGACTTGCTCTCCGACGGCCGACAATGGTGGAGAAGCTTCAGAGCTTGGACAAGGGGGAGGAGAGGAGGAGTGGGTGGTTTGGGTGGCTGCTGCGGGGGAAGGGGGGCTTGTTGAGCTCCATAGTTAGCCGCATCCACCGCTGGCCGGAGGAGCAGCAGCAGCAGCCGGAGGGGGTCGCCGGCGGGGGTGGTTACGGCGGCAGGGAGAATCGCCCCCCGAGTCGCTCCTGTACGGAGAGCGACGCGGGGGGAAATCAAACATCCATATAGGGAGGGATCTGATCTATCGGCTGCAAGATCTCGTGGGGTAATTGTTTCCATGTGGTTTCTTAAGGGTTACTTTTGTTGCTTGCCTTTGTGTGTTGATTGTAATACCTGTTAGAATTTCATACTTATCTTATTTATTGCCTCAGTACATTTCAAGATCTATAGATCCACGTAGCACCTTCTGACCAAATTTGTGAGACTAATTGGTATCGGTCAGTGCTAGTCGTGATGCAGAATGTATCTAGAATGTTGTTAGAATATATTTATTCTCAAAGCAAGGTTTTCCTATTACCATATTGAAATATGAGAAACAACAACCTAAAACGTTAGTTATTTCTAGCTGTGGCTAACTGCCAGATATATCTATTAATAAACCAGTCACACTTATTTGATATTGTCATTTCAGCCACACTTATTTTTGACAAAGGAATATAGGCAGGCAGCTGTACTTTTGCACTACTAAATATGCTGGTAGTTAACCACACATTTGTTTGATTTTTGTTCTGTACATATGTTGCTACAAGTATGTCTGTATCTGCAGCAATACTTTGCACTACCAAGTGACATTTATTTAATAGTTGTTTACTTTGTCTCAAAAAAATAGTTGTTCAATAACTGTGTTATGCACTGCTATCTGTGCTTATATGATGATGGCAACATCACAAACTAGCTGAAAGTCTGAAACTTCAAATCCATGAAGTTTCCTAAAGACATTTTTATGTATATACAACTGGAAGCGTGCTTCAGAATATTTATGTCACTATTGCAACCCTCACTGATTTGGAGAACATCGTTTCAAGATTAAAAAAGCATTTTGTACATATCACGAAATATAAATTAATAATAACTATGGCACAACATTATATTACAGCCTTGCTGGATGATCTGGACTTTTAGGAATGCAATCATATTTGACAATGCCAAGATGAACATCAGCAGATGGAGAAGAACTTTCTTCGGAGAGCTCGACCTAGTTTGTGTAAAAGCTAAGCCATCTAGGAAAACACCTTCTTAATAGCTTCTTAATAGCTGGAGAGATAGCTTCAATGTATAACCTGTTTATTTTGGGCTTAGAGCCTTGTAAACTCCTTATACTTTGATTCTTTCATTTAATTGAAAAAAATAGGTAGGGGACTCTGTAACGATCCTAGGTAGCTAGAATTGGATTGGGAGGGAATCATAGCAAGAATTTGGGTAGAAATGGAAGAACACGGCGAGATTCCGTGGGATTGAAGTAATTGGGGACGGTTAGAATGTTCTTCTTCATTACCTTCTCCCATACACCGGTCGCAGCTTATATCGCTGGCCGCTTACACGCGCACAGCGCGGACTCACGCACACACAACGGTGATGGACTCGGCCGACACAGCCCAACCACCCACCATGGCCCATGGGCCGTAACACTCTCCCCTCCTTAAGAACCAGCTTGTCCTCAAGCTATCTCCGAGTACTTAGCCACCAGTAGTAATCAGGTGAATAGGAACCACTTCAACATCTTCCCAAGTCGCCATGTTGTGAGGTAGGGAGCTCCACTGAATGAAGTACTGAGGCACCATCTTGTTGCCGCACCTGACAGAACATGTCGCCAGCAACTTCTCTGGCCAGTGAATGATGTTAGGGACAGAGCAAACTAAAAACAGATCTTGACTTACTAGAACTGCAGGAGGAACCTGCTTCTTGAGTTGAGACACATGGACCATAGGGTGAATCTTGGCAGTTGGTGGAAGATCAAGCTTATAAGCTACCTGACCCACTCGTGGAAGCATCTTGAACGGTCCATAGAATCGAAAAGCCAATTTCTGGTTGCTTATGGGAGCTCTGGATGATTGGATGTATGGTTGAAGTTTCAGGAACACCATATAACCCACCCCGAATTGATGCTGTAAGCGGTGTTTGTCAGCTTGAGATTTCATATGTTGCTGGGCTCTTGCAAGCTGCTGCTTGACAAGTTGTGACAATAGTTCCCGCTCGGTCAGCCACTGCTCAAGGTCTGGGACTTGACAGAGTTTCAGATTAGCAATGCCCAACTTCCTGGGAGTATACCCATAGAGACCCTCAAAAGGTGAACAACCTAACATTGAATGCCAAGTAGTGTTGTACCAGAATTCTGCTACTGAAAGCCATTTGCTCTAATTTCTTGGACAAGAGTGTACAGTGCGGCGAAGAAAGCCTTCTAAGCACTTGTTGAGGCATTCAGTCTACCCATCAGTCTGAGGGTGATATGAACTACACAACATCAGCTTAGAGTACTTGTGAAGATTCAATCCCTGTCAAAAATAATTGTTTTGGGCAACCCATGGTGCTTATATACCTCAGTCATGAAGATATCAGCAATTTGAAGTGTAGTGAATGGATGCTTTATGTGTATGAAGTGGCCATATTTGGTCAATTTATTGTTGGCGCTTCTTAGCGTTAGCAGAAAAGTCCACAAGCACAAGGAAGTACCATTGTAGCCTTCACCCGAAAGTATCCAGGGTATTGTATTTCCACAGGGAACAGAGGTGTAAGAGATCTCTAAACTAGTTCTCCTAGAATGAAAAGATGAAGAGTAGCTTGGGTAGAAAGGTTCTTCTAAGGTCAAACGCATATAAGCGATGGTAACTTTCTCACTACTTGCTTGCTTCAGGCCCACTGACGCACTTGGTCTGCCAAGTGATATCAGCATTAGCGCTATTTCGAGGCCGAACGTGGGGGAAATGGTACGAGTGGACACGGCTATCACCACCTACCACCTACCCCTCTGCCCATGAATGCACGCAACATACGAAGGTAGACCCCAACCTAGACACCACGTCTACGAAGGCGACTACTACTCTAGCGGCGATCAGAAACATCCGTCTCTATCAGGAGTCCTCTTACTAGAGCATCCATCCAAAGGACGAACGACGATCCCACAAACAAGTAGCTTTATGAAAGAGACATGCTTAATGAATTAAACCAAAGTTGAACACGAACTTCTTACTTCAAGTAGCAAGACAATCGTAGAGGTACAAGTTGGAGCGAGAGCTGACAAGCTTGGCACTTCATCCACTCGCAGGTAGAACTGCTTTGACTCTGCTCTTTCTCCAGCTCTTTCCCTCTGTCTCTGTATACTAATTTAGGTAGAAGCTAATGGAATGGAGCTTGCTCTTCCTCTTCTACATTGTGACCTCTTGTGTTGGTGAATAAATGAATGATGAAGAGAGGAGGCCTCCTTTTATAGCTTAAGAGGAGGGGGCTCTATGCAAAAGGGCTATCCCCACATGGAAGGACCAAAACCAACCTCCAAATGGTGGTTTACACTTTCTATTTGCACTGATCGTAGGTGGGGCCGTTTAGAGGGAACCGCCATATGCACCGTCTGAGAAAATTGGGCCCGAAAGGCCCTACCAGGGGGCGGTCGCCCCCGGTACCGGCCGGTCCCTTGGTGGGCCCATTTGGCCACCTCCTTCGCATGGTTGGTTCTCCTCTGGGCCTAGACCTTTCCTATGGTTACGAATGGGCCCAGATTTGTAATAAAGGTGGGCTTCTTTATTATTCTTGGTTGCGCATTCTCTGAATTCACATTTCGCCTTTACGCTTTCCAATTGGTGTTGTGCACTTCCACTTGTTTCACCATAAATCCTGTAAAAACATAAACACTAGGGGTACAAATGGAACTCCGTTAATAGCATATGTCTATGTGTTAAAGCATGATAATTTCTCCTTTTAGGTATAAGTTGGCGGTTAAAAATAATCCATAAGGACCACCAACAAGACCCCCGAGCTTAATCTTTGCTCATCCCAAGCAAATAGCTAAGTATGGTTATTGATCAGGAGTTGCTACAATGCCGATCATATTTCAAATGTACCAAGTTTATAACAAAGTTTTCTACTGCAATTTAAATAAATTAGCATGCTATCCACCCCTGCTATTATCTTGGAACAAATGGGGCCTTTTAGCTATCTCAAGTCTTGGGTGATTGCAAGATAGAACAGTTCAACGAGCACTGCTTATCATTCATCCCCAGATCAACCATCTTTCTAGAGGTTTTGAAAATTTTTGTTAAAGAAAACTTAAGTTCCTTAAATGATTCACTCGATCACTCAATGTGTATGAATACCTCACCAAAGGCATTGTAATGTTGCCTTTCATATCCTACCACTAAGGCTTATGAGTGGAGTTCTGGGCGGGTATAAAGGTGGGCGTACTTGCATCACATATATTGCTAAGTCAAAAACTGAACCATAAGGAGATACAAGTGATACACTTTGATTGAGATGTGCAATTGTGTGGAGTATGAGGGTGGTGGAAATCCTAATTCTAAATATTTTTGGTACTCCATGCATCATGATTCTCACCTTTATTGGATGGAATGAAACTTTTTGAAGGGATATGGGCTATGATACCATATATCCCTTTTTTCTCTTCTTCTCTTTCTTTTCTTTTTTGAACGTGTACTTCAAACTTTTTCTTTCCTGTTTGTTTATTGCATGCACCTTGGCATGTTTTTTTTGCATAGCCCATATCTCTTGTCGATATATGAAGAACTTTTGGATGATGGAATGCGAGGAGTAATTATATGGTGAAAAATGAATGCACGACTCTCAGGGTAAGAGTCGGCATTTTTATTTGGTGGAAGAGTGCCCAACTCTTGGGGTAAGAGTTGGCATATATTTTTTTTGGATGGATGGGTGCATGTTGTGCGCAACTCTCGGGGTGAGAGTTGGCTTTATTTGATGGGTGCATGTGAATCTCAATCATGGGTGCATGACCATAATCTCACTTAGGTCACAACAATTTAACCTAACTCAATATTCCACAAGCAGCATATGACTAAAAGGTTTGCAGAATTAAAACATGTCATATGGCCTGTTGGTAGGTATTTCATAATCATTGAGGAACTTTTATTTTTTTAATTTTTTTAAAAATAAAACTGCAGATGTCAAGTTTCACTCAGAACAAAGTCATAGCGCAGCCCATGTCACCATATCATATCAGGCAATAATTTAGACAAGATCAAGCATGTGCAACACACTAGCTCAAGTTTTTAGGATGAGACATTTTTAGCTGATAAATCCAAATCTTAGAGAAAACTCGATTATAAAAATAGATACAAGTGAAACATAAGACAGAGAAATTATTCATCATTTCAACAAGAGTAGAAATAACACATCTTAACACATATGAGAGAGAGTAAACATATCTCACCATTTTATAAGTTGGAGAATTTTAAAAAAAAAGTGAGATACAAGTTACCTGGTGGGAGCCCTCCCCCAAGCTTGCTCTTGACTTACCAATGTGGTTCACCTAGGAGTGCCGCTAGTTGGAGGTACTTCGGCCTGATGTGCAGTTCGTGGCCTCTCTTGAGCATGCTAGGAAGCTCTCCCCCAAGCTTATTTTTATGGTGGTATGGAGATAACAAGAAAACAAAGCTTGGGGTTGAAAGGTATATTGCTCTTTTTTTATCAAGATTTTATTTATATTTATATATTTTTATTTTTTTTCAAGGTTCACCAAAGAAATGTTTGTCTCTGCTGTCATCTCAAAGACTTACCCTCATGAAGTTGATAAATTCCTGCAAGGGGTTAGTCCATAATATCAACCAAAATCAGTACTAGCAGCTTTAGCTCCAAGATCAAACTAGACACCATGTCTAATTTGCCAAGGTAGGCTCAAGAATCTAAGCACTATGCTTACATTAAAAAGCCTATAGAAGCATGATCTTACATCCAAGCTTCAAACTAAACATTGTGCTTAGTTAAAAAGATGTAGGACCAACACTTCTAAACCATAATTTACTATCATAGAGAAAGGAAATATGACAAGATAACCAAGAATCATTCAACAGAGACAGATTTTTTTGAACAAGGGAACCATAAGTTGACTCTTTTATTCAAATTCAAAAAAGGCTAGGATTAAGAAAAAGCATGCCTTGCTTCATCTCCAACATGAATTTCTTCCACTATTCATGACAACTGAAAGTTCATTAATCAAAATGCAACACCATGTCACAATTTTGATTAAAGAAGGCTAGTTTAACATAAGCACCATTCTTAAATTAAAAAGTCTATGGATATACCACAAGCTCTTATGTGAATACACCCAAACTCAGATCATATGGCGTGAACAGAGGAAGAGCATGATGTTATATCTTCATCGAGACAAATATGAGTGAATGAGTTGGTCAACATTACCTTGACACACCTAAAAGTGTGTACCAACAACATGTATGGATGAAGCATCGGAGTTGTTGCTACGGTGGCTTGGTTTCCAACTCAGGTGACTACCAAGGCGTGGGTTGGAGTCCGTCACTTTCAGTAGCATGTCGTCGTGTAGCAAGTCATTTATTGGTAACTCCTGCATGTTAGTGGCTTGCATACATGACAAAAGTAGAAGGAACAACTTCATGTAAGCTTCTATCTAAAAGAAATGTTACGACAATGACTCCCCTTTGTTTTTTTAGAATCTTTAAATGAAGTGCGATCCAAGATATGCATGGAGTCATAGTTGGTCAGGGGAGTGAGAGAGGTGTTGCACAAACCATCGATGTAGAAGAATTAGTTCATGGAAGGCATGTGTCTTGTCCCTCTATACGATGGCCTTCTTGATGTTTGTGCAACATCTAGGGGAGATCTTGAAGGGTGCGTTAGTTGTGCTTGAGAGATCTCCCCCGCATTTTTATTTGTACCTATTTTTGGTTTTAACAAAGAAACAAAAAACAAAGAGAACATAAAATAAGCAAGGGATCTACTAGGTTGCACCCTAGAGAGCCTAAAACTTATTATGATTGTTTTTATTTACTTATTATAAATTTATTTTATTAAGTCTTTTTTTATTTATTCATCCAACTCGCATAACTCAAACAAGGTCAGACTTATGATGCAAAGTAAAATAGACCATGGCTTGTCTCCATATCAAATTACCTCTATTATTTATGATAACAACTCATAGCTCATTAATCAAATTCCAGCACCATGCCAGAGTTTGAATAAAGAAGGTCTTTTTAACCTAAACACCATGCTTAGATTAAAAGATCCATGAATGTGCCACATATGCCTACATGACAACACCCAAGCTAGAGTATATTACATAAACAAAGGAAGCATGAATTTGCATGGTTAGGTTATGAGGACAAAAGCGAGTAAAAAAATTGGTGAATATTACCTTTGCGTACCTAGGAGTACTTACCAACAAAAAATGTAGATGATCGCTCTTGACGATGTGTTGTTCGCGTGATGGATCTGTGCAGGGAAACTACAAAGCTTGGCCACACACACATGACTTAGTGTGTATGGACCATGGACTTTGATAGTTGTTGCAAAGGTATGGAGGTGAGCCCTTCTTGCTTATGGGAGCAATGCTAGGCGAAGTCAGCTAGCACATTCGAAGCAAGCGTGCTCTCTTTTTTTTCTCCTCCAATATATATTTTATTTTTTTTATTTTTTCGACAATCTCTTCTCTCCTTTTTTTCTTTTTTTTCTTTTTTTTACTTCCCTCTTTCTTTTTTAGCAAGGTAGAGCCAACATCTCTTTTTTTGAACCAAGGTGATCTTTTGGTGAGACTCGCACCGTCTCCCTCACACTTGGACTTTGTTGAAAATCAAATGTGCAAGGTCAGGGTCTCCTCTTGAGTTAATTCACCACCCAAGATCATCAAGGAGTGTTATTGATGTCGCTCCCATGTTCTCAAGCTTCGTATGTCCTTTGTTCGTGCCAATCTCTTCCTAAAATGGTTAGCGACCAAGAATACCCGAATGTGCATACCAATTTGAACACATGTTCTTGTTTTTATTGAGATAATCCGGGGTATCTCCTGGTAGTGCTTTCTTTATAGTCATAAGCTTGACCACCAAAACTAGGGAGAAGTTTTGAAGCCAGAAGCTATGGTTGGCTTTGATGGTGGCTACAAGAACTCGTCCATAGGAGAAATATTTTGTTTTTTTTTGAATTTTGAAAGGGCATTATAGAAAGAGAGGACAAGAATAATAAAAACTTTTTTAACAAAAATGCTTTTCTGAAATAACAGAAGATGATAAGAGAGTGGATAGAAATCATTTTTGTGCATGTGCAGAAGTTTGAAAATGCAATTTTAAAATAATAATGCCCATCTTTTTTTTGAAAGATAGGCTTCATGAACAAGGGTCATGAACGTAGAAGAAAATAATTTTTCTTTTCGGATAAAACGCAAGGACACACGGGTGAACTAGGTTAAGAGACAAATACGACAACTGTTCCCCGGCAACGGCGCCATAAAGCTTGTTGGCGCTTCTTAGCGTTAGCAGAAAAGTCCGCAAGCCACGGAAGTACCGTTGTAGCCTTCACCTGGAAGTATTCAGGGTATTGTATTTCCACAGGGAACTGAGGTGTAAGAGATCTCTAAACTAGTTCTCCCAGAATGATAAGATTAAGAGTAGCTTGGGTAAAAAGGTTCTTCTAAGGTCAAACGCATATAAGAGATGGTAACTTTCCCACTACTTGCTTTCTTTAGGCCCACTGACACACTTAGTCTGCCAAGCAATATCAGCATCAGCGCTATTCCGTGGCCGAACGTAGGGGGATGCTAGTACGAGTGGACAGGGTGTCACCACCTGCCACCTACCCCTCTGCCCGAGGGTGCGCACAACATACGAAGGTAGACCCCAACCTAGACACCACGTCTACCAAGGTGACTACTACTCTAGCGGCGATCAGGAACATCTGTCTCTATCAGGAGTCCTCTTACTAGAGCATCCATCCAAAGGACGAACGACGATCCCACAAACAAGTAGCTTTATGAAAGAGACATGATTAATGAATCAAACAAAATTTGAACATAAACTTCTTACTTCAAGTAGCAAGACGATCGTAGAGGTACAAGTTGGAGCGAGAGCCGACAAGCTTGGCACTTCATCCACCCAGAGGTAGAACTGCTTTGACTCTGCTCTTTCTCCAGCTCTTTCCCTCTCTCACTCCCTATACTAACTTAGCTAGAAGCTAATGGAATGGAGCTTGCTCTTCCTCTTCTACATTGTGACCTCTTGTGTTGGTGAATGAATGAATGATGAAGAGAGGAGGCCTCCTTTTATTGCTTGAGAGGAGGGGGCTCTATGCAAAAGGGCTATCCCCACATGGAAGGACCCAAACCGACCTCCAAAGGGCGGTTTACACTTTCCATTTGCACTGATCGTAGGTGGGACCATCTGGAGGGAACTGCTATGCGCACTGCCTAAGAAAACTAGGCCCGAAAGGCCCCATCAGGGGGCGGTCACCCCCGGGACTGGCCGGTCCCCTGATGGGCCCGTTTAGCCACCGTCTTCGCGTGGTTGGTTCTCCTTTGGGCCTAGACCTCTCCTATGGTTACGAATGGGCCTAGATTTGTAATAAAGGTGGGCTTCTTTGTTATTCTTGGTTGCGCATTCTCTGAGTTCACATTTCACCTTTACGCTTTCCAATTGGTGTTGTGCACTTCCACTTGTTTCACCATAAATCCTGTAAAAACATAAACACTAGGGGTACAAGTGGAACTCTATTAATAGCATATGTCTATGTGTTAAAGCATGATAGTTTCTCTCCTTTTAGGCATAAGTTGGTGGTTAAAAATAATCCATATGGAACACCAACACTTATCCACCACTACCAGAATGGCATTAAATCCACTAGAGTTTGGCAAGCCTTCGATGAAATCTTCACTAATAGTTTCCCAAGCCTAGTTAGGAATTGGTAATGGTTGCAACAGCACTGGTGATCTGATTCTTTCAGTCTTGGCTTGTTGACAAATCTAGCATTGTTTAACAAAGTCTTGAACATCTTTCTTCATGTGAGGCCAAGCAAAGAGTTGTTTGATTCTAGTATAAGTGGCACTAATCCCTAAGTGCCCTCCTATGCCACTGTCATGCAAAGCAATTAGAATATGCTACTGAGCTATAGCATTGTTTCCAACCCATACTTTCCCTTTGTATCTGAGAATACCATTCTAATGTTGATAATCAGTGTGGCTATTGGGGTTTACAGCTAGCTCCATCAAGATTTGTTTGGTGTGGGCATCACTCTCATAACCTTCCTATAGGTTCTTTAACCAAGCTGGGACACACTATGAGAAAGCCAACATATCAACAGATTGCTCACATCTGGACAGCATTAGTTGCAGCATTGTTGATTCCTTTCTTGTACTGAATAGCATATTGGAGGTCCATGAGTTTGACTAGAGCTTTTTGCTGGAGTTTTGAAGACACTCTCTGCTCAATCAAGTACTTCAGACTTAGGTGATCAGTTCTTATCAAAAATGGCTAATGTTGAATATAAGATCTCCACTTGTCAATTGCCACAAGGATGGCCATGCATTCCTTTTTAGACCACTTGAATGGAACATTCTTCTTGAGCAACTCAGTTAGTGGCTTGTTGATGAGGCCATACTATTTGATGAACTTTAGTATCCTACTAAACCCAGGAACCCTCTAAGCTACATCACATTAGTTGGGTTGGCCAAACTGACACTGCCTGAATCCTTGATTCAGTGGCCACACCTTTCTCATATATGACATGGCCAAGGTATTCAACTGAATTCTTTGCAAAACAACACTTGGACGGAAGTTATGTTGCTGTAGAATCTCAAAGACCATGTTCAATAGAATTACTTGTTCATCCAAAGTTCTTGACTAAATGAGGATATTATCCATGAACACAAAGACTCCTCTTCTCAGCAATTCAGCAAATATTTTATTCATGAGGCTTTGAAAAGTTGCAGGTGCATTTGTGAGCCCAAATGGCATCACCAGGAACTCAAATAAGCTGTTATGTGTTTTGAATGTAGTTTTGTATTCCTCACCTACTGCCATACAAATTTGATGATAACCTGACCAAAAGTCCAGTTTAGTGAACCGCTTTGCTCCTGCTAGCTCATACAAAGGCTCATCCACCATCGGCATTGGGTGCTTGTTTTTGATGGTGTTAGCATTGAGATGTCTGTAGTCTATGCAAAAAGCCAAGTCACATCCTTATTTTTAACCAGCAACACTAGAGAGGCAAAAGAGCTAGTGTTGGGCCTGATAACACCCTGAGCCAACATCTACTTGAATTGTTTCTCTATTTTTGTTTTTTGAATGGGAGAGTATTTATAGGGTCTCACCTTCACTGGAGGAGCACCGGCAATTAAGGGAATCTTATGGTCAGCTACTCTTGCTAGTGGGAGCCCTGTGGGTTCTGCAAAGAGATGATCAAACTGGAACAATACTATTCTAATCTCATCAGGAACATGACCCTCTTGGTCAGGAACATATTGCATTGTCTGGACTGAATGAGACATCTCAGTAGGGATTGTCATGTGAATGCAATGAGAGACTATGCCATGCTTCAATAGTCCTCTCAAATTGTGGGCACTCACTGGCTTGCACTCCTCAGGTCTATCAACCACACCCTAAAGCTTAATGTGCTTCCCTTCATGATAGAACTAAATGGTCTTGAGTTTATAATCCATGGTCATGGGACTGAATTCCTCAAGCCAGTCTTGTCCTAAGATCATATCATAGCACTTTAATGGTAGAACCCTGGCTTCAGATTCAAAACAATGCCCTTGAACAACCTAGTTGAGAGCCGGTACAAGCTGATCACAAGTCATGATGCCCCCATCAGCAGCTCTGAATGTGCTTGAATCAGAACTAGAGGTTGGTAGCTGCAATTACTGAACCATGTGTTTGCTAATGAATGTGCCAACACTACCTGAATCAACAAGTATCAACACCTGGTGTCGCCCAATGTGTGCCAAAAGCTTCATTGTTTGTCTAGCCTTGATCTTGGAAGTAGCTGGTTGGTTGACTGCTAGCATTTCTTGAGTGGCTTCAAGCATATCATCCTCACTGTTAGAATCATGAGGATCTACCACAATATCCATGGCATCCAAGAGCTCTTTGAGGACATGCAGGGAGACATGAGCTGGGCATGTATGGGCTAGGCTCCACTTCTCTCCACATTTGAAGCACACACCATTGCAATGCCTAAACGACTTGAGGCTGGCCCATTTATCTTCGACTTCAGTCTTGTTTGGCTTGATGACAATCTTGCTAGCGTCTGTGTTCCTTGGCTTGCCCCCTCTGGTGAAATCCCGCCCAGAGGTCTTGACCGAGGTAGTCGATAGCTCTTGCTCTTGTATCTGCACCAATGCACTTGTCGTGTTGACGTCCTTTGGTCGATGAAGACGAATAGAAGCCCGAATGTCGTCCCGCAACCCAGCGACAAACCTCGTGATAAAGAAGGTGTCATCGAAGGCTGGGTTGTACAGGAGGACGCCACGTGCCAGCTTCTCGAATTTAGTCTGATACTCCATCATGGTCCCCTTCTGCTTCTAAGAATCCATCTGGTTCATCAGGTTCTAGTACTGGTCCTTGTCGAATTTCGCCAGCACCATCTCCACGAGAGTGTTTCACGCCGCGATCCACCCATGCCGTTGAACCATCGGCAACCATGCCTTCGCCACACCGTCAAAGTTCAGTGATGTGAAGCGAGTTCTCATAGTGTTGGGGAACAACTTTTACATACAAACTTCCATCCCAAACTTTGGAGTAGAGAACAAACTTTTCGTTATAAATATTTGAGACAACGCAATATTCGGCGAAGATGACGTGGGCACTTTGTTGTGGCTATTTTAAACTTTGCACATATGTTCTCACCTGTTTTAGGTTATCTGGCAAAGATGACTTCGCTAAACTCCTGATGACCAGTGAAGCTGACGTGGAGGCTTCGCATGAGGGGTCAACAAAGTTGTCTACTAAAGTCAAGAAATGATGATCAAGTCCAAAGTTGCTCGAGGAGACAAAAGGAAGGGGCAAAGTGTATTTCACAACTTCGTCGATTCGTCTTCTAGCTAGATGAATAGAAAACATCATGACCAAATTTGTAAGTTTCATTGTAATAGCGAAGCCAGGGGGTCTATAAATACCCCCTGGGGTGTAAACTTTTGGGACAGAATGAAATACAATTGTGACTTACATATTGTTTTCACCTCTCTTTCACTTGAGTGATTTTGTCACCCAACATATAGGATCCTGCACAGCGTAGACCTCAAAATAGATCTCGCATTGATCCCGCCACCAACGAGGATTAGTGCCATCGAATTCGGGAAACTCCATTTTGGGAAATGGAGGATGGTGGTGATGCTCAGCATGGAACGAATTTGCCAGAGAAGGAGGAAGCTGGTGACAAACCATACCCTATCCATTGTACGGCGGAAGCGCTTCGAGGAGGTTTCCGCCCACGTGGGCCCCATGGGCATGTTGACTCTCTGCGGCGACAAGGAGTTCGACGCGGCGGCGACGACATTGAGGTCGATCCCACCTGTCAGCAGTGGCGGGTGAGGAAGCACGAGCCCACCCTTAGGTGGTGGCAGTTGAGGAAGCATGAGCCCGCCCATCGATAGCAGCAGTTGAGGAAGCACGAGCCCGCCCGTCGATGGCGGCGGTTGAGGGAGCACGGCCTGCCACGCCGCGGGTGGAGGTGGCGGTGCTGGAAGAGGCGGGTGAAGCTCCAGCTGCTGCAGGCGTGTAGTGGCGCCCTTGAGCTGCTTCGTCTCCTCAGTTCGCTCGAACAGGGTCCCCATCGAAATCTCAACGGTGCTATGCCATGTCTCAATGTTGGTGAGCCTGTCGAGGGAGGTGGAGACCATCTGCTCGAATCCGGTGAACTGCTTCGCCATCTTCTCCATCGTCACCTTCAACTCTTCCATTGATGCGGCCATCTGCACCTGGTACTGCGGCGGATTGCGCTTCTTCGGCGCCAGGATCAAATTGAATTGGGGAAAACAATTCCACCCAATTCGGTAGGTTCCTGATACCAAATGTAACGAACTTGGGTAGCTAGAATTGGATTGGGAGGGAATCATAGGAAGAATTTGGGTAGAAATGTAAGAACACGGTGAGATTCCGTGGGATTGAAGTAATTGGGGATGGTTAGAATGTTCTTCTCTTCGTTACCTTCTCCCATACACCGGTCGCAGCTTATATCGCTGGCCGCTTACACGTGCGCAGCACGGTCTCACGCGCACACAACGGTGATGGACTCAACCGGCACAGCCCAACCACCAACCACAGCCATGGGCCGTAACAGACTCCCCTGCTGACCCTTTCAAAAAAAAATATTACAGCTTTGCTCCACATATAAGATCCTTCAATTATGCTTCTTTTATGTATCACATGACTAATAAACTCAGTGTTGGTGACTGTTATAGCAACGGTGGTTCTTGTTTGGCAGATATCTGGTTGAGTTACTTGCAGAGTGAAAGAAGTGCCTCTTTCTATACCTGACCCCTCAAACCAAGGTTTGTGCTGAACTAATTATCTTTTCAATGTCTTATGACAACCGAAGCTCGTTGACCCCACAAACTATTTTTCTCTACAAGCTGGTCTAGTTTGCTGTTGTGTTAGGATAACTTGGACTCTTTAAATTTCCACCATGCCACCATGTCAATGGCCCTTTAGAAAAACTGTTTTTAAGCAATAAATCTGTATATCAGAATAGAAACTTAGTGCTTTGTCATTAGAAATCTTAAAGTAATCTAGTTGGTTGTTGGTGTTGCCAAATTTGCCTGCAGAACTCAGAGTGATATGAATTATGGTTATCTCTGGACAGGTTATAAAATGTCCTTTTAACATCTTCCTTTTTCCAAATGTGTTAATGGGAGGTGCAATAAGCAGCATGCTTGATGGTGTGTCAACAGGCCATTAGAAGTCCTCATATCATGGAAGATGGACTAAAAGGCGTGGTGCACTAAGATGCATTCCTGTGTAGCTTTTGGGTTGCTATGATGTACATGCTTAGCCTTCTCTATAGTGAATTCTTTAGAAGTGCTTATGCTATGTGGTAGGTGACTTGTAAATTATCCAAACTACTCTCATTGTAAAAATGTTGACATCACGACATGAACGTTCTTGACATCACGACAGAAGAGAATACAACGCATGACGGCCGGGCTTCGACGGCAGGCTCAACAGGCCTTGAAGCTCAACGGCGGACTCAGTGGGCCTCCACAGATGGACTTGCTCCACTGGCCGATTTTCCATCATTCCAAAAGCTTTTCCCACTGGTGTCAAGCGCGCAGTGAGGGCGAATTGGATAACAAACAGTACTGCTAGCGTCCAAACGTCCGGACGGACACACGCGGTGCGCTACTCGTCCTCCTGCTCCTTCGCTTGCCTGCCCGCCTGAAAAAACCATTGCAAATAGCGTCCAGATAAAACACTTTGTGAAACATATACAACATTTAGATAAACACATTTTCAACGTAGGTGTGCAACAACTGCCACATATACACCATCTCGACGGACTTTAACAACGTCCATAGATGAAACGCTTTAAGCCAGGCATCTGAAATAATTCAAACACTTGAAAACAAAGCGTCGTCGGTGGTCATGACCTACCTGGTAAGGAACTGCAGTGATGCAGGCTTTCCCTTCCTGCCAACGGTGCGAGGTGGATGGGCGCGCAGGCATAGGTGCACGCATAGGTCTCCTCAGGCGCAGGCCTCCCTTTCCGCGGTAAGCGAAGTGGATGGGGACATGGTACTGGATCGTGGCGCGGCACGAGCACGCGGCGCAGCTTGGGAAGAGGCCGGGTGCCTCGCGGGAAGGAGCCGGCTACACGGGAGAGACGTCGGAGCAGGCACTTCATGACGGGGAAGCAGCAGGGAAGAGAGAGTATCCTGCTGCGACCATGAGAGTGGACGAGAGGATTTTTGTTTAGAAACTCCCAAGCGGATGGAAGGGGACAATATTCGGGCTGGCGTCGCGGCCCGCCGAAGAGCCTCGGGCCGCCCGGACGCCGGCACCGCAGCATTACCGATCAACAAAACCTTTTCGTTTGCTGGGAGAAGGTTGAGTCCAGTCTGCCTGATGCTCTGCTGGTGAGTAATATGGATCCAGTCACCCTTCTTCCAAAGCCTTTTGACGGCCGTAGCTCGCCGTCCGAATGTCGATCGACAAGAACTGGCGAGACCACTTATTAATACCTCATCACCACACCAGGCATTGCCACCGTATGTTGGCCGGATGTGTGCCAAGTGGTGTTGCGTTCAAGGCATTTAGGCTAGCCAGATATGGTGTTCTTTGTGTTCTTGGATCGATTTTATTGTCTTAGGTTTATACGTGACTAATTTTGTGATATAGTGCTGAACTGTTGGCTGCTGCTGCTGCGACACTCCAAACAGATGCGATTTTAGTCCGTCATTCTACGGCAGGATCGATAACTTCTGTTCCCATTTTTTTCAAAAAACAAATGAATAAGAAGAACCGCAGTTCCCACAAGCACAACTACACAAGAGACTACGGCAGTGCCTAGATATGCAGCAGTAAGCTGGCAATAGCATTTTTCTGACGCTCCTTGCATGCTCCGATCCGATCGACCTTGTTCTAATCGAACAGGCTTACATTGATCTGATTTACTAGTCTTCTTGTAATTGTTATCACTTTCCAAATCTCACCGTAGAAACATTTACCAGACTTCCTGGACCATCTGCACCTATTGCAAGAGCAGGACCAATTGTTAGACGCCAAGGCTCGTGGGAGGAAAGTATTATCTCTGCTAAGAAGAAGAATAAATAGTTAAAGACGCAGAGTGGAGCCGACACGTAGACTTGGTTACCTCCATGACATTTTTATGAATAAAGACAAGTACAAGTATTGTGTAGGCTGTGGGGCAAGAGCAACCAATCACTAGCTGCTTATAGCAATGTCATGATAAATGGCACAGCTACTACATGTCCGATTAAAAATATAGAGTACCAAATTAAGGCTCAATATATAATTAATGTATGCATTTGTAGGGGAAGATGTTTGCAATATAAGTAGTAGGTGTTGACACCGTTTTTTGACACATGTCAATAGAGGCCGAAAACTATGCCGATCGGCAAGGGAGTGGTTATTCTCTAGTATTACTTCTGAGTTGCTGATGGATGATTGCCGATAAAGGACATGTTGATCTCGTACATTGCCAATGAAGCCAGAGGGCTGTTGCCGATGGAGAAAGAGGCATGGTTGCCAATAGAAAGCAGAGCTGAAGGGCATGGAAAGCAGATCTGAATCATTATCAATGGGTTTTGCCGATGGAATCTACAGAGATGAGGAGCGTGCCGATAGAGGTTTCATCGTAAAGCAATGGATAAGGAAACTGGCAATATTTATGCCATTATTTTAATAGTTTATTTTTGAGTCCGACCTTGGTACGAGTCGTTATTTTTTATTCCTTAGAGATAAGACTTGTTTAGGTAATACTTTGTCGTGTCTGTCTAGGACTCATAGTACCAGGGTATAAATATGTACCGAGAGACAATGTAAAATAGACACAATTAAATACAACAAATCTATTATTTTTATCTACTTTTCCAGCAATCTACTTTTCGACGACTTCGTCACCAGTACCTTTTCCTTTTCAACGAGTTCTTTCAAGAATCGACGGGCTGCATCAACTTGATCTCCGGCGACCTTGCAGGTTCCGCTTTTACCGAGCAAGATTCAGGCTTTGACGTCCGGGCGTATCGCTGTCGTCTCGTCTGATCTGTTCAACAGTTATCGAGTATCACCTGAGCTTTGACGTCCGGGCGTATCGCTGTCGTCTCGTTCGGGTTTTATTCAAATCTATCATCCTTGTCGATTAACAGGTCAAATTGACTGGCACGCCTTGATATCGAACTAGGGTATTAGCCCAGTGTGTTTGCAGATCTAATGTCTTTTTGCATCAACACACCTTTTGGCACGCCTGGTGGGACCAAGTCAACAGATCTATCATGAGGAATACTACCGATATCACTCCAGAGAACATCATCGACATATCAGAGTCAGATCTCAAGGAGGATCAGAGGCAAGCCATGGAAAAAGCTATGGAGGATTACAGGCAGCTTTACCTAAAATCCTACAGCAAGAATAGGAGCGGAGAAGTGGTACAGAAGCAAGACCCGCCGTTGCCTCGGCAGGTTACTTTTGACTCCAATCCTGATAAATTACAATCAATGGTTAACTCTGCATTAAGTCATGCATTGATTAATCACTCTAGCGTACTGTCCAATACTGTTTGTAATGCTGTTATTCAATCATTAAAAGAAGGACAAGTACAAGTACCAGCTTATGTTGGCCCAGTATATCATCAGCCTGGGATGTCATCTTCTACAGCTCCATCGGCTACTACAGCCGTTATGGCTCCAGGGGTTTCTGCTCTTCATACAGATCTGCCTGCTGCTGAATCTCCACGTTGATGTCAAAAAATGCTCAATTAAGTATAGATCTAATGGCATCGGCAATGTCGGGTCCTTCAGTTCAAAATCAACGAGTTCCTGCTGATTGGTGGGGATATGGAATGTCTCCAGATCTACCTGCTTTTAACTCTGGATTAAATCAGGCGCATGATACAGCGGGTAAAACCCCTATAACGTCAGCTACTCCGGTTCGACCGATGGCTCAAATGACGCACTATACTACAACGCCACCTACCGCACAGTTGCCATTAGGAAGACTCCACATGTCGCCTTATCAGGCATCATACACAAGTCCATCGGCAAACCCTATGCCGATGCATCAAGGGTTTTCAACTGCAAAACAACCAGTGGCATCAATTGTTCCTCTAGCTGGAGTTCCTGCAAATCAAGGGAATCATGCAGTCTATCAACCATCGGCAAGTCATGTGCCGATGAGGTCTAATCCAAGTAGGACGGGTCCATTGCCAGCTCAACAGCACTTTGCCCAACCTGAGTATCAGATGGCCGGGGTTCAACAGCAATATATGCAAGCAGATATTCAGAATCTTACATCGGCATCATGGCCGATGAACCCTGTGCAGCAAATTAGTGGACCAGTAATAACAAATGTGCCGATTACTCCAGCTCATTTGTCACAAGACCACATCGAAGCCTATCAGCCAGCACCTCCAACAGAAGTTCAGCCTATGCCTTGGCAAGGTCAAGATGCATATTGGACTGATAAAATTGCAGAAGAGTTGAAAAAGATTAGGTACTGCAAAGGGCACAATGCTACCTCGAACAGTACCAGTGATTGCAAGGTGTTTAATCAACATCCGTTCCCTGCAAACATGGTGGAAGCTAAAGGCAAAACCAAAGTATTAACGTCAGATGCTGCTAGAAGAAAGGCATCGGTAGACCCTAAAAATCAAATAACTATTGATGACGTAAAGGGAAAGGAACCTGCCGATGGCGCTAAGGGGAGAAGAATTGTTAATGAAGGTAGTAGCTTCAGAAGACCCCTGGGGCCTCCATATGGTGTTCGATATCGGCAACAGCGTGAGGATCAGTATCGGCAGCAACAGGAAGAATTACGTCGGCATAAAGATCATTGGAATTGCCCGTTTTTCGTTTATTGCTGGGAAGAGGGCATTAAATTGCCCACTGCCGATACTTGCCCTGAATGTAATGGTTATTATTTAAATGATCGGGCAGAAAGACAACATCACTCTAGTAATCGAGGGGTACGAATCAATAAACCGATCAAAGAAAAGGTGTCAGCACTTGATCGGCTGGGGGGCAGAGTTAGTGTGCATGATAGGCTTGGCGGGCATATTGATTGTTTTCCAAGGGGTCAGGCAGAGCTTGAAGAGATGGCTAACGAAAGGGTTCCTGATGAAGGGGTATTTTGCAGGTATCCAAACATAGGCTTCCATGAGCAAAACACGAAGCGTTATCAGCCTGTTTGGAAAACAAGGCTTCCCCAATGGTGCCCTGAAGGATTAACGAGAACTCAAAGAAGAAGGGTACAGCGTATGCGTCAAGAGGACTTACAGTGCCCAAAAGAAAGCATCCCAAAGGTAACAACTCAAGTATGGCAACCAAAACATAAGGGTGAAAGTCCATCGGCAGATGTTAACATGGTCTTCATGTTGCCGATGGAGTTCTTGGTGCCGGATGACAAGGAACAAGCAGTTTTTGCCGATGAAGCAGCTCAACTAACTCTAGATCCAATGATGGCTGTGTTTAAGAAGCCTGCCGATGATGAAAGGCAACACCTCAAAGCTTTGTTTGTTAAAGGCAGGGTTGATGGACAGCCAGTGTCAAAGATACTTATAGATGGAGGAGCGGCAATTAATATTATGCCGTATATCATGTTCCGAAGACTTGGAAAAGGGGACCAGGATTTAACCAAGACGGATATGATGCTTAAAGATTTTGAAGGCAATGTGTCTCCGGCTAAAGGAGCATTATGTGTTGAGTTGACTATCGGCAGCAAGACTTTGCCAACTACCTTCTTTATCGTTAGCGGCAAAGGTAACTATAACTTGCTCCTGGGAAGGGATTGGATCCATGCCAATTGCTGTGTTCCTTCTACAATGCATCAGTGCCTTGTACAGTAGGTTGGAGACAAGATTGAAGTTATCCCTGGTGATTCTTCTTATATAATCACATCGGCTGACTCTGAGACCTATGAACGGACAAAATGCATATCGGGAGAAGCATGGGATACGGAATTTCTTAGGGTTGCCGATTATGAGCTCACACCGATCCAAGCAGTCGGTTCTAAAGATGAATTTTAATGGATCGGTTTGCCAATGGTGGAAAACTTGGTCATGGGTTCACATCGGCTGATGATTTAGTAGAAATAGATATTGGTAACGGTGATAAGCCGAGACCAACTTTTATAGTACCAAGTTAGATTCTCAATGTAAACAGCAAATGATTGATATTTTGAGGGAATATAAAGACTGTTTTGCTTGGGATTATACAGAGATGCCTGGACTAGATCGGTCAATAGTTGAACATCGGTTGCCTATTAAGCCAGGATTTTGGCCTCATCAGCAGCCCGCACGCCGATGTAATCCTAAAGTGTTACCTGATATTAAGGCCGAAATCACAAAGTTAATTGAAGCTGGCTTTATTCGGCAATGTCGATATGCCGAATGGATTTCTAATGTGGTTCCTGTTTATAAGAAAAATGGAAAACTTCGTGTGTGTATTGATTTCAGGAATCTTAATAAAGCTACACCGATGGATGGCTATCCAATGCCTGTTGCCGATTTATTGATTGATGCTGCAGCTGGACATCGGATCATCAGCTTCATGGATGGTAATGCCGGTTATAACCAAATTTTCATGGCTGAAGAGGATATTTCTAAGACTGCTTTTAGGTGTCTAGGTCATGTGGGTTTATTCGAATGGATTGTCATGACCTTCGGATTGAAGAATGCCGGTGCTACCTATCAGAGTGCTATGAATTTTATCTTCCATAAATACATCGGCACATTGGTTGAGATCTACATAGATGATGTGGTAGTCAAATCTGAAGGTTTTGAGAGTCATCTTGCTGATCTGTGAAAAATCTTGGAGTGCACCAGAAAGCATGGTTTAAAGATGAATCCTACTAAATGTGCATTTGGTGTATCGGCAGGTCAATTCTTAGGCTTCATGATACATCAAAGAGGTGTTGAAATCAGCAGGAAATCTATTGATGCAATTAACAAGGTTGTTGCTCCTGCCGATAAGACTGAGTTGCAATCTTTGATCAGCAAGATTAATTTTATTCGAAGATTTATATCTAATCTATCGGGAAAAATCAAAGCCTTCAGTCCTTTATTAAAATTAAAAGCCGATCAGGAATTTGTATGGGGAACAGAGCAGCAATTGGCCTTAGAAGAAATTAAAAAATATTTGGTAAACCCTTCAGTATTGGTTCCACCTCAACACGGAAATCCTTTCAAGTTGTACTTATCGGCCGATGATAATGTTATCGGATCAGTATTAATTCAAGAGTTTGAAGGGGAAGAACGTGTGATATATTATTTGAGCAGAAGACTGATAGACGCTGAGACCAGGTATTCGGCCATTGAGAAATTATGTTTGTGTTTATATTTCTCTTGCACAAAATTAAGGCATTATTTGTTATCGGCTGAATGCACTGTCATATGCAAAGAGGATGTGGTTAAGCATATGTTGTCGATGCCAATTTTGAAAGGAAGAATCGGCAAGTGGATCTTAGCATTATCAGAATTTGATTTGCGTCATGAATCGGCTAAAGCGGTTAAAGGATAGGTAATGGCCGATTTTGTTACTCAACATTACAGTATGGTAGATTATGCTGAGATTGCTCCATGGACACTTTTCTTTGATGGGTCTACTTGCGGTGAAGGAGCAGGAATCGGTATTGTGTTAATCTCGCCTCGAGGGAAGAAATATGAATTTTCATTGCCGATTGCTGGCACTTCAACAAATAATTAGGCTGAATATCAAGCTTTACTGAAAGGGTTAGAATTGCTCAGAGAAATACGTGCCGATACAGTTGAAGTCTTTGGAGATTCCATGCTAGTCATTAATCAATTGATCGGAACATATGAATGCCGAAGTGAAGTTTTGATTACTTATCATGAAAAGTGCTTGCAAATATTAAAGGAGTTTAAGGATTTTCTCCTTGAACACATTCCTAGATTGCACAATGAAGAAGCTAATAGGCTAGCACAGCATGCTTCGGGATATCAATTGATCCGAGAAGTGCTGACATCGGTAATTGATGCCAATGACTGGAGAAGGGATATTGCCGATTATTTAAAACATCCATCTAAGAAAGTGGAGAGACGTATAAGGTTTCAAGCTACCAAGTATATGCTCCTTGATACTGAATTATATTATCGCACTTTGGATGGGGTTTTACTCAAATGCCTTAGTGAAGAGGAATCGAAGAGTCTAATGGGTGAGATTCATGAAGGAGTGTGTGGGGCACATTAATCGGCATTTAAAATGAAATGGATGATTAGGAGGAATGGATATTATTGGCCGACAATTCTTGATGATTGTTTTAAATATTTCAAAGGGTGCCAGTCATGTCAGAAATTCGGTAATATTCAAAGAGCACCCGCATCGGTAATGAATCCTATAATCAAACCTTGGCCGTTTAGAGGATGGGCTATTGATCTCATCGGTCAGATTTACCCGCCGTCAAGTAAAGGACACAAATTCATACTCGTTGCTACTAATTATTTCACAAAGTGGGTTGAAGCGATTCCTTTAAAGAAAGTGTTGTCGGCAAATATGATTGATTTTGTGAAAGAGCATATTGTTTACCAATTTGGTATTCCTCAGACTATTACTACCGATCAAGGAACTATGTTCACATCAGGAGAATTTGATGACTTTGCCATCGGTATGGGGATTAAAATTCTAAATTCCTCTCCTTATTACGCTCAAGCTAACGGTCAGGCTGAGGCATCTAATAAAGGGATAATCAAGCTTATTAAACGGAAAATTGAGGAAAATCCTAGGAGATGGCATATTCTTTTAAACGAAGCCTTATGGTCATATCGGATGGCGTGTCATGGTGCCACTAAGGTTTCACCATATCAGTTGGTATATGGGCACGATGCAGTTTTGCCATGGGAAATTAAGACTGGTTCTAGGCGTGTATTTTCTCAGGATCAGTTAACAGCCGATGAATATGATACGCTTATGAAAGATGAATTAGAAGATTTAGCAAGTCATCGGTTAAAGGCTTTAATTAGCGTCGAAGAAAATAAAAAGAGGATTGCCAGGTGGTATGATAAAAAGGTAAAAATAAAAGAATTTACGAATGAAGATTTAGTCTGGAAATTGGTTTTGCCGATTGGGACTAAGAGTTCAAAATTCAGCAAGTGGTCCCCTAATTGGGAAGGTCCTTATCGGCTAAATCAGTCTGCTCCTGGTAACGCATACATCTTAGAAACCCTCGAAGGAGTTATATTTCCCAGAGCATTAAATGGAAAATATTTAAAGAAATATTACCCCAGTATTTAGATGGATGCGTAAAATGCAGGAATAAAGGGGTATTTTAGACTTGTTCTTCATTACCAGCGGGTGAATCAAAGCGACCGGGATCGGTATGGTGCCTATGCATGCAACTCTCGAGGAAAAGTTCAAGCGGTTTGAGCAATTATGACCTGGAGGAAATTTTGGCGCATAAAGATTCTATACTCCGAAATTGGGGGGCATGTGTTGACACCTTTTTTGACACGTGTCAATAGAGGCCGAAAACTATGCCGATCGGCAAGGGAGTGGTTATTCTCCAGCATTGCTTCTAAGTTGCCGATGGATGATTGCTGATAAAGGACATGTTGATCTCGTACATTGCCGATGAAGCCAGAGGGCTGTTGCCGATGGAGAAAGAGGCATGGTTGCTGATAGAAAGCAGAGCTGAAGGGCATGGAAAGCAGATCTGAATCATTATCGATGGGTTTTGCCGATGGAATCTACAGAGATGAGGAGCGTGCCGATAGAGGTTTTATCGTAAAGCAATGGATGAGGAAACTGGCAATATTTATGCCATTATTTTAATAGTTTATTTTTGAGTCCGACCTTGGTACGAGTCGTTATTTTTTATTCCTTAGAGATAAGACTTGTTTAGGTAATACTTTGTCATGTCTGTCTAGGACTCATAGTACCAGGGTATAAATATGTACCGAGAGACAATGTAAAATAGACACAATCAAATACAACAAATCTATTATTTTTATCTACTTTTCCAGCAATCTACTTTTCGACGACTTTGTCACCAGTACCTTTTCCTTTTCAACGAGTTCTTTCAAGAATCGACGGGCTGCATCAACTTGATCTCCGGCGACCTTGCAGGTTCCGCTTTTACCGAGCAAGATTCAGGCTTTGACGTCCGGGCGTATCACTGTCGTCTCGTCTGATCTGTTCAACAGTTATCAAGTATCACCTGAGCTTTGACGTCCGGGCGTATCGCTGTCGTCTCGTTCGGGTTTTATTCAAATCTATCATCCTTGTCGATTAACAGGTCAAATCGACTGGCACGCCTTGATATCGAACTAGGGTATTAGCCCGGTGTGTTTGCAGATCTAACGTCTTTTTGCATCAACAGTAGGCAAATTGTTTAACGTTCAATTATTAGCATCCATGGCATTCTTGAAGTATCTATTGTATCCAAGCTTAGTGGTTTATCTTTAGATATTGGAGGCCACCAAATTTAAGCAAGTCATGCTCACGAGAGTTAACAAGTGGATTTTCTCCATGAAAGGTTGTAGGATGAAGAAAGGATTATAATAAATCTCTCCAAGACGAAGAATGGTGATTAAAAGCAACAAAACCATGCATGGAGTAGTATGAACGTGTTAATAGTTTGCTACTTTGGCATGAATATTGGTGTATGTTACTATCTATTTCCTGATGCTGCTTTTAGTTATAACAAGTATCATTTAGCAAGTTTCAGTCGAGGAGACTGGAAATTATCTTCCTAGCCTATTCTATTATGAAATTGAAAGTTTTTTATGACGATTATATTACTATTTCAGTTCTCAAACATGTTAGTCTCAAACATTTCGGTTCTCTATGGTGATATGTAGGTGACCAATGTATGCTATCTATGTGAAAAGAATTGGTTTCCTATTATGTGTATGCTAGCTATTTCAGAGAACTGATAGCCACCCAAGAATTCAACTGAATGATGAAACCCGTTTGTGGGCTTTTCTCATATCTGTAAGATTGCACTATAAGAAGAACGGTTCATTTTTTAGTGTATTTATGTGTGATCTAATCTGTACCAATTAGGAACACAATGGTATACAACAATGATATTCATAATTGGTAATGGTGTATGCAAGCATTAAATAAGTTGTAGATAATGAAATAGACAATCCTTCTCCATGGGTTGAAGGAGCTGTATATTTAGTTGTGTATGTGAATTCCATAAACTTAATACGCCTTCCCGTCTATGGGTTAGACATGTCCTAAGAGGCAATCGTCGAGCTTGGTCGTCACGTCGACCAACAATTTTTTCTCACAACTGTCAGATGCGCGGTGAGGGCGAACAGAGCAACAAAACCTTTTCGTTTGCTGGGAGAGAAACCTGATCGACTCCAGTCTGCCTGATCGATAATGCTCTGCTGGTGAGTAATCTGGATCTAGTCGATCTCTTGCAAAGCCATTCGTCGGCCGGCTGCAGTTCTCACCATCCGAACGACGATCGTCAGGGCGAACTGGCACCTTACCTTGGCCGGATACTTGTGTGTCGAGCGTGTTGCGTTCGTTCAAGGCATTCAGGCTAGATATGGTCCTTTTGTGTTCTTGGATAGATATTCTTGTCTTAGGTTTATACGTGACTAATTTTGTGATATACTGCTGGAGAGCTGGCAAGATTTCAACCGTATTTGCCACTTAACGTCATTTGTATCACCATGAATTGTGTTATAATAGGAGTGTATTTTGCAACATTTATCTAAAAATATGGTAATATGATGACTATGTTGCGACAAAAATAGTGCATTGTAATTTTTATGTTCAGTGTTATAAGAGGTTAGACCTATAGCAACCTTTTTTTAAAATGTGTTGCTATAGGTTAATAATATTGCCATGATGACATTTAGTTGCATTATTATTGATTAGCATTGCAAGTATCTGAAGTTCTTGCAACTAAATAGATTATTATTGCTATTCCTCGAAAGTATTGCCACAGGTTTGTTGAGTTGTAATATTTTTCATGACCATTGCAATAGGTAGGCTGCATATTACAACTAAATTTCTAAGGTAATGCGATAGTTTCTTGTTATTGCAACAATTTTTGTTGGTTGTAGTAGTTCTTACAACCATATTGCAATTGGTAACTATTTATTGCAACTGAATTTCTAAGAAAACACAATTACTTGTTGCTATTGCCACAATATATATTGGTTGTAATATTTTTCGTGACCATTGCAATAGATAGTTGTTTATTACAACTAAATACCTAAATTAATGCAATAGTATGTTGGTATTGCCACAAGTGTGTTTGGTTACTATAAATTCTAGTGATGTTGTAATATATTGTTATAGAAAACACCTTATTGCGTGGGCTTTGGATCTAGCAAAATAGCTCACGGTTCATGAATTCTCATTCACTGAAATATGCCCTGTGTTGGACCAGGTCAACAAATATTTGTCTATGTATATGAGTATGCACGTGGCCATCTTATTAAACAAGTTGTACCTTAGCTTAC
Organism: Bothriochloa decipiens; assembly: GCA_023333625.1. Taxonomy (NCBI): domain Eukaryota; kingdom Viridiplantae; phylum Streptophyta; class Magnoliopsida; order Poales; family Poaceae; genus Bothriochloa; species Bothriochloa decipiens. The sequence goes on along the minus strand of CM041639.1, from coordinate 4,885,057 downwards.
TTTTTTTCTAATATTGACTGATATGATGTCATTGACGATAGCAACAATATCAATTTTATCTAGCAAATTATTATTAGCTGCCCTAGTGAGACCGTACTAACTGCTAAGAATTCCTAAATCCCTATATACTAATAAAAAAAGATTTAGGACAAAAAGCAAATTAGATCTTGATTAAATATTTATACTTGGCATATATCGATCAAAGGAGCAATTGGGTACCTCCGTACGAGACTTGGATCATTGGATGTTTTGCACTGTTTACGACTGTCCTAGTGCCTAAAGGTATGGAAAGCAGACAGGGCGCGGCCGGCCGGCCGCGTGCTGTTCTCGACGAGAAGGGCGAAACTAGAATAAATGCCGACACGGAACCGGGGAATGACCGGAAGCCAGACGCATTTCACTTTCACGTCTGTCAGACTCGTGGGCTGCTCCCGGCTTTCTTAGCCATGCAGCAACGTGCAGGGCCAAGGAACCAAATGGACGGTATATATTTTCTGATCGTCGCATGAGAGGCATCGTGTACGCACGGTGACGCAGAGACTTATTCTCGTACCTTAATTATCCCACGTGATCCCGTTTCAAGAAGGCCAGCTGAGATATTTGTTGGACGCGCGCTCGTGTTTTGTCCATCACCCAGATCAATCAGCTAGCGTCTCTCTCATGCCACCTATGACAAGCGCGTCCGGCTACGGGAGATATACGCTTATACATTTAGCTCACCAGTTTTCCACCGATGGATACGTGTATATTTGGATTGGCGATCAGCTCGTGTATCTGCCCGGTCTATATACTCCCGGGCGGCTGCCGGTTCTAGAATGTTCTGGGCAATCATGTACCGACTTAGTCGTGCCAGGCTGCACACAGAGGCTATTTGGCGCACACGCGCCGTTACGGCTGCTAGCGCATGGATGCTGTTTATAGAAGGTACGACTATTCCCGTCCGTATCCTTTCCTTTTCTGTTTCGGTTTTGTCATTTCTCTTGTCCGGACCCGTCTGTGGGATGGGGGATTTAAAATAATTCAAATAGTGCGGCGGTTCCTTTCCCCATTCTCTCCGCGATCGTTCCCCTTTTCTCGCACTCAACGCGCCGTTGGAATCCCCCATCGCACCGGCGATTTTTCGATGGCGGCGCCCATCGATTCGCCATCAACGTTCAGGGCCGGGCCTCGTCGGCACCGGAGAGCGGCCGGTGGCTCCGGTCCACGTCGAGGTGAAGTGAAGGTAGGCCATCGTTCGTATCGGCTTTGATTTCGAGGACGATCCGTCCTTACGGTCTCGATTCGTGGTGGATTCGGATGTTGATTTGAGGGGGATTCAACTTTTTAGGAGGAGGCGGTCCCTTGTGTTGGTCGAGATCTGGTGGCTGCAGCCTGCGTGGCGGGGGTTATGCCGCTCCGAGGACGTGGACGCTATCACCGGCGACAACCTCCAACGATTCCAACTCCTACAGGTACGAGCCTCCGCTCTTATGCCACGCCGACGACTTTCCCTATTATTCCCCTGTTCGACATGGCAGTTTTTAGGGTTACGCACTTGCAAGTTCATGACGATACAGAGAGGCATCTGCTAGTTCCTAGCGATTTGAGTTGATACTTCATCCTACAAATTGTCTCTGGTTTTTGCATGATAGTAGAGATTGTGGTGTTCGTGGGTGATGCCATCCTTCTAAAAATAGCAAACTATCTCATGCATTCGATTATGCAAAAAATGTTGCTCAGATCCTCTAATCTGTATCCATTTAGCTCAGATCCATAGTGTTTTAGTGTTCATAGTGGTTTTAATTTTTTGATATTCTAGTTTCAGTTTTAGATCAAAGCCTTTGACTGCTGCCCATTTATTTGAGGATGACTTTGGCTCCATAAATCCAGTCTCCTGTAGTATTTCTTAATCCTGGGAGGGGTTTCCTCACTTTTTTTTGCTACTACTGTTACTTGAGTTGGATCAGTCATAACTCTAAACTTTGGTATGGTGAATGTAACTTGCTGTTGCCTTAAACAAATGATGAATGTACTCCACCGGCTGGTGTGTTAGAGTTTAACATATCGTAGCAGCAAAAGGTAGATCACATGTCAATTAGGCATAGTGACCTTATGTTTTGGGCATTACATTTGGATGATCCTATCAAGCTATCACTATACTATGCTTTTTGGACTTTTTACAGATATGTAACTGTGTGGGCATTAGGGGATAGGAGTACCATAAACCCCCTTATTTTTTAATGTGTTCTAATGTTTACTTTTTGTGAGCATTTTATACCCAAAGTTTGTTGGTTATGGTTGTAATCAAATTGTTAATACGCTTGATATTCGAATCTGGTTTAGCGTCAGGATCTGTTGTGTAGAGATTGACTTCAAACAAGTGCTATTCATGTCAGGCTTGAACTGTTTGCTAGCTCCTGAAGGGGTTTAGGTTTGTATATTTCGGGGGAGTTTTGGCCGGGGCGAAAACCCCTGGCCCATCTCTCTACACCCGCCGATGATTGCCGGTCCCCCGAGCGAATGCACAGCCGATGACGAATATGTCTAAACAATTGCTCAGACCTCTAAATAATCAACTCATCCTATGTCTTGAAATCAAAAGTCAGCCCAACAATGCAGCAACCCGTGACGACAACGGACAACACCTCTAACAATTGCTCTCATCCTCAACCTCAGACGTCTAATCAAGTCACCCTCTATGTCTTTCAAATCTAAGTCAGGGGAACAATGTCTTCAAAGAACCAACCTCAACAAAGAGGTCCACGTCATCACATTGGTGCAATGCTATGGCTTTTTATATTCCCACTTTTGCCATTTTTTTCTTTTGTTTTGGTTTCGATATGCTCATTTGGCTATTCATTTTTCTCTGGATAAATTTCTTCTTAGAATTTCTTACAATGTAGATAGCTTACAATGTACAAAACTTTTAGAACTTTACTAATGCATTAGTGATCTTCATTTTTTTGTTGTTTACATTTTACAATGACAACATTATTTTTATGATGACATCATGATCCCCCCATGTAAATGAAGGGTTTCTACTTTAGTTGAATATTTCTAAGTTATACTTAAACATATAAAGATAATTTTGTTATCACTTTTCAGAATGTCTTTTCTTATATTCAGCTGCACTTACATTTTGCCTTTGGGGAGACAATATGTTAGTTAATTTCACATATACAAGGAAGATAAGTATTAGGCTTCCTGGCAACAAATGACATAACTTAAGTAAAAGCCTTCCCAGAAGTATATGTGGAGAGAAAGAGTGATGCCTACATCTCTTTTTTTGCTAGTGTATGAATTATGTACAGTGATGTTAAAAGTGCAAAAATCATGGAATTTCGCAATGGTAATAGTTAATGGAATACTTGTATAGAAAATGTTGATATTGTTTTTACTTTTTTGTTTTCCATTCATGTGAAATATAATCTTATATTGCTCTTTAATTTTTTGACAAAGTTTTAGCCCAACATCAATTGTTCCAAGTATAGACGTTTTGTGCAGATTCAAACTGAGGTCCAAAAAGCCGTTGTGAGGTCATGTGGGTTCGACAGCGGATTCAAGTGGGCTGACAGGATGAGTAACGGCCCCAAAGAATCTGCCGTCTGTGTGTGATCCGGCGGCTGCAGGCCGTACCAGGATGAAGCAATTAGCACCGAGATCTGGCAGCCGCTGTGGTGAGCTCATCCATGCTGACGTCCTTGAATACCTCCAGCTCTCCAGGTATAGGTCATCGTGCCTCTTCCTCTTGGGCTTGCCCATTCTTCTCTTTTGCTCTCCATAAGTATATTTCATTGATTGATGGATGTGGGACAGCTTTGGGGGCATGCAGATTTTTAGAGCAGCAGGCATGAGAATGTGTGGCTGCTATATATGATTTTTGGGGATTTAACCTTCTGGGGAGATTAACTTGGATTAGAGTTTCTTATGCTCATGATTGGTGGATTGAACTTTTTATTATTGTTCTATGTTGCTCTCATTGGTTTTTAGCACTTATGTGAGAATATATATATGGAAAAAGGGAAAATAAAATTGTACTGGACTAACATATTTTTGCCATATTGTCTAGTTGGTTCCAAAAGCTATGTCTGTAGGTTGTAGCTTCAGCCTCCCCTAAATATAATCTCCATAGACTAGGAGCAATTACTTTTTCCACCACGTTGGAGCAATTACTCAAGAGAAAAACCATGAACACTTTTGTTCTCAACATTTGTGGCAGAACCTCCTAAATCACATAGCCCACACGCATGATTATTGTCTAAACAGACTCCAAATAACCATGACTGCGTTCCATATGACTTAAAAAGTCTGTCGGGTAAATCCTGAATCATCCACGATTCTCCGAGCAGGATCAATCATTGTAGAGAGAGACATTGCAGTATTACAACAGTTTACCATAAATAATATACAACGGAGTAAAACAGCGGAAGACTTATAATAACATAAGTTTATAAACCTCTGAATTTCAAATATTTACAACCATAAGTTTGAATTATACAAACCATAATAGTAGTGGAGTAACAGTAGATTACAATATTAAACAAAAGCTCTGCCCACGAGCTAAACAGCTTACTCGTCGTCGCTTTCCTCGACGACTGTCATGCAGCAGGATGCAAAACATTTCTGCCCATGAGGCTCACCTGCAACAAGGGTTAAACAAACCCTGAGTACAAAAGTACTCAACAAGACTGACCCGACGAAAGAGAAGGGTGGAGACTCAAGAAATGCAGGCTAGAGGGACAAGGTAAGGTCTGTAAGAGATAAGAAATTTTGCAGAAAAGCTTGAAAGAAAGGAAAGGTTGCTTGGACTAGCTCCCATTATCAACCAACTTCATTATTGATCCTTACTCTTTGTTCAAGTTGTTACTACGATGATGAACACCGATCGAGTCTTCTTCTCCGAGAAGCAACGGCGATTTGAATCCATTTTCATACCCAGCTGGGACCTAGGTGACTGAGCATACCGGAGACTTTAACTCCGAAGCACCCCAGGTGCACCGATATACCGGGATAACAACCTCAGCCGTATATCACCACATGATACACGTGAGCTCTGCGGCCCAGCGTACCGAGATACGTGGGAACTTAAATCCCGCAGTAAAACACACTATGACACAGATGGGATCTCTGGCCCCACGCTAGGTCACTCCATGGCATACATGGCTCCAACCATCCGTATACCACTTCATGCATGTGGATTTCTAAATTCTCGATATCACCAGTTCACCAACGGACGGGACCTAAGGCATCAACAGACGAGAACACTACAGAGGGACTCCATTCTCAGTGCAAGTTCGCCGTCCGGACTCGATTTATTACTAATATCAAGATTCCAACAAGAAACCAATCTCATCTTTTTTATTCTTTTGCCTTTGAACAATTAATTAAATAAGCAGGGCTAAGCATTACTACTTATCTTTCCAAGCAGGTAACAAGGAATAAGAAAATAAGACAGGTAATGCAATTTGTGAGTTTTCACTCAACTCCTATTACTTAATGCATCATATCAGAGCTGAAGCGGTAAAACTTTTATAAATAGAATAGAGTTTAAATGCATCCGGGGCTTGCCTTGATGTTCAGGGTAGAAGTTCTCAAACTCTGGATCAGCTCCCGATTCTTGAATCTGCTCGTCCTTCGGGTCTGGGTAACAACGTTAACTCTCCGTTAACGGAAACTACTCGATAATTAATATGCTTTACATGATGGAATAGTAAACATGATGCTCGATGGATGCATGATTAGATTAAGGGATCGAGTACAACTTTTCTTCACGATAAAGTTGCAGGTTAACAAAACTTTGCTTATAAAACTCATTAGGGTTAACTACGCCATTTAAGAGGTTAATTAAACACATAAAATGACGTTAATTAAGCCCTAATGACATAATTAAGATAAGCACAAATAATTAATTAAAGTGCCAAAGGTCATTAGGGTTAATGACCCAAGGTCATCAATCAATCCCAAAGTCAATCAAATCCTATAATGATTAAGTTTAACTAGAGGGTTAATTAATTATTTAAAAGCATTAAATAAAGGTATAAAAATTAAATTTATCAAATTAAGCCCAAAATTTTATTTTAGAAAGCTCTTAGCCTAATTAGATGGCAAAACAAATTTCAGAATTTAAAGCCAATTATTTTAATTATTAAAAATCATTGAAGGTCCATTTTTCAATTAAAAGGGCTAATTTTAACATATGCAAAAAGTTCTTAAATTTGGCATTTCATATTTTTTCTAGGTAGATAACATCATAAAGAACATTCACAAAAATTTTCAGAATTTTTGGAGCTATATGAATTACTATGAATTTTCAAAGAAAATAGCATTTAAATCATTTTCTGAAAATAGAAAAAAGGAAATTCGGCACAGTGCTCCCGGGTCAACCGTCGACCCCGCCGGAGTTGACCGGCGATATCTCGCCGTCGGTGAGGTTTCCAGTGATGGGGTTTTCTCCTACTTGCTCATCTTGACACGACGCATCCAACGGACAGGCTAATGCAACGGCGGAGCGAGGGCAGCATGCACGCCGGCGGCAATGGCGGCGCGGCGGAGCTCGGGCACGGCGGCATCGCTCACCGGAGTGATTTCCGGCGACGGCAAGGTCACGGTTAAGTGCAGGATACTCAAACGGACATATCTGGTAACTAGATGACACCGGCTCCGGGTCCCTAGCCAGGGCAGCAACGCGCGCGGCGGAGCGGCATGGCCGTGCCGGCGGCGAGCCACGGTGGCTGGCGGCTACGACACGTGATTGATGAAATTGATGGCACAGATAGATGCAGGAGCTCACCACGGCGCTGATGCGCATGTTAATGGAGGTCCGGAGTGACTGGGTTGAGCTGTGGTCGACGGCACTGATGGCGGCGGCGGCGCTCCGATGGCACGACGGCGTCACGGCGGTCTCCGGTAATACGCTGTTCAAGCCAAGGTGCGCATCAGATGCAGGATAACACGGAGAACACGATTGCGGGGTCGAAGGTAAAATATATTCACCTCCGGCAGCGGCAAACGGCGGCGATGGCACGGCGGCGCGACTGACCGGCCGCGGAGAAGAAGGCTGCGTACGGGTGGCTCAAGCGAGGAGAGCAAACACGGACTGGCCCAAAAGGACCGTGAGGAAGTGGCGGAGCTTTGGGCGAGAGTAATTGGACAGAGGTGGAGCATCGGCTGCGAATTCGGGCGGCAGAGCGAGGTCGTCGACGACGGTGGCGGGAGGAAGAAAGAAGAAGAATGACGGCGGTCGACCAGCATTTATAGCACGGAGTCGATACTTGAGCGGGCGACATGACGACGGTGAACCTTCGCGCATCCGTGAGCGCACGGGCGGATGAGAAGGTGCGGCGGTGGACGGCGGCGCGCGATGAGAAGCCGGCCATGGCGGGCGCCGATAGGGTTAGGTACTGTTTGCAGAAATTACAAAAATGCCATTCGGTTTAAAATACAAATTACTCCAAAATTTGTATAAGAACTTGAAAATCTCCAAAAATATCATTTGCATAACTTTTCAAGAGTTACACTTTTTCTTTAATGGGCATCCTCAAATTCTATTTAGATTTTGAAATTAGAATTCAAATTTGAAAAGGGGATAAAACCCTAGAAACAAGTATTTGAAATTACTTTTGATTTTTCAATAAAACTTAAAAATCTTCAAAACTATGAAATGTTGAGTTTGTCAAACCAAACATTTTTCATATACAAGGTTTTCTCAAATTATATATAATTTTTGAATTATGGTTTTAAAATCAAAAGGGGATAAATGCTGGAAACTGTATTTTCAAATTAATTTGAAATTCCTTTTGGAAACTTGAAAACTTTATATACCAACTTTGTAGCTCTTGACAAGATCTACAAACTGTCTTTTTAGAGGATCTCCAAATTCCTTATAGATTTTGAATTAGAGAAAAGGGGATGAAACTAGGTTTTGCAATAAAGGGTTTTTAAAATAGAATTTAAACTCAATTTCGTTGTTAACTTAATTGGTTGGTTATTAGTGATCACAAACATCATCCAAGGACATTTTTAGGTCATTGACCCAATGACACCCTTGGTTGACCAAGTTGACTTTTGAAAAACCTTTTATAGCATTTCCAATTTGAATTTAAACTTGAATATCCAGACTTAGAAATAAGCTTGGGAATCCAAATTTAATTTCAAATATGGAAATCATTTTTAGGGTTGGACTTAGACTTATAGACTATGCTTGGCACTAGTGTAAACACAGTTTACACCTCAAGTACATAGAGTATAAACTAAGCATTTGCAATGACATTCGAAAATAGGGTTTTATTATTTCATGTGACCAAACATTCCAGAAACGCAATCAACCTATGAAATGTAAACTTGTTTTTAGTTAATGCACATTAAGGTTGACTTAAATATAAATGCTTTGCAATGCATATGATGACATGGCATGTTTTAGTTAAAATAACAAAAGAGGTGTTACAACATTCCATAATGATGTGCACATGTCTATGGATCACTACATCAAAGACATTATGACCTTATATGAATTTTTAATTATGACAACTCCATCAAATCTTTTTAATAGGAGGAAGGAAAGACATTACAAGCTTGTTTGTCATATTATGTACTCACCGCCCAAGCAATGAAAAAAATTGATTCTCTGCTCCATATTAAGACAATGTTATCAATAAGGGTGAGTTCTTTTTTCAACACAGTAATAAGTTTTGTACCTACAAATATAAAATTTTTAATGTCATAGTTTAAAGTTTAAAAATTCCGAGTGTAAGTTTTTCAATCTAGCAGTGTAAAGTTTATAATGTGATAGTTCAAAATATTATAATTTCTGAGTGTAAAGTTTTGGACCTATCAATATAAAGTTTATATTGTGATAGATCAACGTATTTGAATCTAGCAGCACAAAGATTACAATGAGTTAGTTCAAAGTTTTAAAAATTTTAAGTTTAAATCTTCGAATCTTGCAATAGAAAGTTTAATGTTATAATCCAAAGTTTTCAACCTAACAGTACAAAGTTTGTAGTCTCATAGTTGAAAGTTTATAAATTCTGAGTGTAAAGTTTTGAACCTAGCACTACAGAGTTTATAATCCGATAGCTTGAAGTTTGAACCTAGTGGTACAAAGTTAGTAATACCATAGTTCAAATTTTTATTAATTCTGAGTGTACAGTTTTCAACCTAAGCGTAGAAAGTTTGTAATGTGATGATTCAAAGCTTTTTAACCTTGTAGCACAACATTTTTAATGTGATAATTCAATGTTTTATAATTTTTAAATTTAAAGTTTTAAACCTAGCATTACAAAGCTTATAATGTTATAGTGTAAAGTTTTCAACCTAGAGGTATAAATTTTTGCAATGTCTAGTGTAAAGTTTTGAACCCAGCTGTAAAAAATTTGTAACATCACATTTGAAAGTTTTAAATTTAGAGTGTAAAGTTTTGAACCTAATAGTAAAGAGTTTTTAATGTCATAGTCGATAGTTTTTAAATTCTAAGTATCAAATTCTAAACCTAAATTTTGTACCTAGAAATATGATTTTTGTAATATCACAATTAAGTTTATAAATTCTGAGTTTAAAGTTTTTTTAGCATCATTCTGAGTTTAAAGTTCTTGAATCTAGCAGTCTAAAATTTTTAATGTGACATTTTTAATTATTATATTTTTTGGGTGTAAAGCTTTGGAGCTATTTGGTACAAAATTTTTCATATGATAGTTCAAACTTTTATAAATTCGAAGTAGAAAGGTTTGAACCTAGAAATACAAAGTTTATAATGTGATAGCTCAAAGTTTTGAACCTAGCAATAAAAATTTCTATTGTCGTGATTCAAAGTTTTTAAATTCTGAGTGTAAAGTTTGTAATATGACAGTTTAAAGTTTATTAATTATGTGATAGATCCAAGAAAGAAATCTAGCAATACAAAGTTTGTACAGTGATAGTTTAAAGTTTATTAATTCTGAGGGTAAAGTTTTTGAACTTGGTAGTATAGATTTTATAATGTGATAGTTTAAAGATTTTGAACCTAACCATACAAAGTTTATAATGTCATAGTTGAAAGTTAATACATTGTTAGTGTATAGTTTTGAACCTAGCAGTACAAAGTTTATAGTGTGATAGCTTAAAGTTTTGAACCTAGCTATACAAAGTTTGTATTTTTATGGTTCAAAGTTTTTTAAATCCCTAGTGCAAAGTTTTGAACCCGAGAAAGCATTTCTATGCTCCCTGCTAGTAACACGAACAGAGACATCGCTTTCCCACAAAACTTTTTTAAGACAATGTAACTTTCTATGCTTAAACTTCCCATTGGCAAATGAGTGTTCTGAGATGTCCCCTAGCCTTATCATGCTTTTAGATTCATTTCTATAGTGATGTCAGCAAGGCAACTACCGTGTTTTCTCTTCTGATATAGCTTTCATGATCAACTAGTACTTTTAGTTTAGTATTCACTTAATTTTAATAAGAGACAGCTAGAATCACTGCTTACTAATCTGCTCTGTGATTCAATCCTCATATGCATAAGTATGGTGCTATTTAAACATCACGGATTCTTTTTCCTTCATGCTTTGCAAGATTACTCTTACTGCTGCTGCTTCTTTATATGATATTTGTAACTTGTCAAATGTATGAATGACTTAGCTCTATCTAACCATTTTTTTCTATTTCCTAGGATAAAATGGTACTTAGGTAATAATGGTACACCTAAAAAAAGATACCATACAAGGTTCAAGACTATCCATGCACTTCTTTAATATGCTCGGTTGTTCATCCCTCATTTGCATAGGCATGGTGCCATTTAAACACTACTTCTTAATCAGTTCATTTTTTCTTTGCAACATTGCTTCTGTTGGCACAGATTCTTTTAGGATATTTGTAAGGAGTTCATTCTACTAATGGCTTAGCGCCATCGAAACATTTTCATTTTATGTTTCCTAGGATTAAATGATACTTAGGTAGTCATGGTGGAACTCAGAAAATATATACCATACTAAGGTCGTAGCTATCCCATGCCCTTCTATAATTGAGAATTCTATTGAGCACCGTTTAGGGGACTGCCTTGGAGATTTCAGTTCTCAGTCTGCACCTAAAGTGTTATCCTTTTCAGAATGCTAACTATTGCTTCCATGGCTCATCATGCTCTATTGCTTCCATGTCTCATCATGCTTTTCGGATTTGTGTCTATAGCTTTAGTTGTATGCGATGTCAGTAAGGAAGCTAGCATGTTTTCTTTTCTCATATAGCTTTCATGGTCAACTTTTACTTTTAGGTTATTGATTCACTTAATTGTAATAAGAGAGACCTAAAATCACTGCTTACTAATCTGCTCTGCCATTTGATCCTCATGTGCATAGTTGTAGTGCTATTTAAACACCGCATATTATTTTCCTTCATTCTTTGCAAGATTCCTATTACTGCCATGATTTTGTATTTTCCCAGTCATTGTGGCCCACTTATGTGCCACTGACCACACTGTGCATTGTTGCCCTAGCCTTGTCGTAGTTTTGGGCACAAACATCCGAGACTCACAAAGTCCTAACAATGCAAAAGAGATGTGCTCCTTCTGTTTACTGTTGGTAATGGTAGAATCCTATTTGGATATTTTTTTTAGTGTTTAGTTTTTAAGGTTTTTTCTTTGTTCAAAAAATTAATTAACCATGTAACAGAGTCATCTATTTTACATGATGTTGTTGTGAATAAAAAATTTAGATCATCAAGCAATTTGACTCCCATCTCTCCCTCTCGTGGTGTCGGTGTTTCGACCCCCGGGGGGTTAACACCAACGAGTAATATTTGTAATTGCGTGCTCCCTTAATCCGGTGGGTGATGCAAGAAGGACACGGCGATTTATCCTGGTTCGGGCAAAGAAGGCCCTACGTCCAGCGAGGGGAGGATAGTTCGTGTTATCTTGCACCGAAGTGCTAGTATAGGGGAAGATACAAGCAGGTGTGAGGAGCATGAGCTGGAGCTTGGGCGTTTCGGACGCCTGGCTCTCGACCTACACTGTCTCACGGTATTGTTTTGTGATCTAAAGCCTTAGCATTTCTATGCTCTAGATCCTCTCCTTCGTCCTCTTCCTTTTCTAATGTCCTGGCGCCTGCTTTTATAGGTGAAGGAGGGGCACAGGAGTACATATATTTAGAGTTCGCATGGCTGGTGACGCATGGCATTGGGGCCGATCACGTCGGTGTTGCTATAGTGATGTACGTCGGTATGGGAGGCCCTACAGCCGTCGTGTTGGGAGTTGTTGAAGTGTAGCCCGGAGTTGTTGGAGTCCTGCTCGAGGGTTCATCCGATGAAGTCGAGGGGTGGCGGTCGAGGACTTGGCTCGAGTGGAGGGGGTCGAGTTGAAGGGGTCGAGCCTCACCGGATAAGGTCGAATCCTGGGAAATGCGGGAAACGTGCTGATTCATGTGTCTCGAGGGGATGCTGGACGGGGCATAGTGCTCGGTATGGTGCAGCAGCGCAGTACGACCGGTAGGATTCCGGGGCATGGGCGGTAAAAGCAAGATTTGACTGCCACTCCCACAACTGTTACTGTAACTGTGGCCATACGGTTAGCGGGGGTAGGTAAAACATATTAAATGCGCCCGGATCCGTACGGGAGAGTCGGTAGCCGAGGGGTGCACTATCCTCGAGGACTGCCCATTCGCGCGAACAAAGTTCCATCCTCAAGGGCAGGCTCGTTCGCCGGGCGAAGTTCCATCCTCGAGGGGTCACCCGAATTGTACCCTCGAGTGTACAGTTCCAGTCCATTCGGTAGCCCCTCGAGTAGGCTTTGGCTTTGGGCCGTCGTAGCCCGTTCGTGGTTCAACCCAATATGCTTTAGCCTGCGGGCCTTCGAATGTTAATCGTGGGAGGCCACTGGAGGGTTCGTGTTGCTGATTTTGCGGGGTTTAGTCCGGTAAACCATGGGTTTGGGGTACCCATTTCCTGGGTAACGACAGTAGCCCCCGAGCCCCTGCGCGAGTGATGGCACTCGGGCAGGGGGTCAAGAATTGGAAACGGGACGTGATTCAGATCTTTTCGTGGGGGGCGCGTGAGCGACCCCCTCGGGGGTAGCCCCCAAGGCCTCATAGGAGTCGAAAGACTCCTGTGAGGGCTTCATTTGTCTTTGATCGAGGGGGTGGTTGTCCAGTCGGGTTTAGGCCTGAACTGGAGTCGCAGCGCTTTACCGAGGGGTGCGTCGGGACGCAGAGCCCCCGGGGGATTTTTGACCCTCTTTCGTTGAGGGGTGCCGGGCACAGTCGAGCTCCCAAGCCTCATGCGGCTGGGGCGTTGCCGGCCGCGGCATTCATCTCACGATTCCTTTCGATCGGACGTGAGGTGAGAAGCGTCGGACTACCCTTAATAGGGCGAGCCACGAAGTTCTCAGTGAGCTGGTAACGGGAAAATCCAAGTGAGAGCCCGTTCCTCGTTCGATAGAGGTCGGCTGGTGGCCCGGAGGTGGTCTCATTAGAGCAAAACGCATGGTCTCACAGATACCGATTCCATTCGATAGGTCTCGGTGGCTCGATGCCTCCCTTCGGGGGGATTCCTTAAAGTCCATAGCATTTCGTCTTGGATGTGTCCAAAGGGGTCTCGAGAGTTTGTTCTCGAGCAAGGCCTCGTGTTGGCTCCCCCTTGGTCACCCCTGACTCGGGTGCTCGAGGGCGGCTGTCGAACCCTGATCGTGGGGCCAGCCTTCGCTCCCTCGAGGCTTAGGGCCAGAGCCCGATTTTTTTGGTGCTCAAGGGCGGCCGTTGAGCCCTCACTCGAGGACCGGCCTTCACTCCCTTGAGACTTTGAGGTCGGGCCAGAGCCCATTTTACCTTTCATAGAAATCTCCGTTGGCGAGTAACGGCTCTTTTTTCTTATCGTTGGACACGCCTTTTGAGGAGAAGGCCGTAGCGGTGCGATCGTGGTGGGCCCGAGCAACGGCTCTTTGCCAGAGGTGTGACACGCGCATCCGGTCAAGGATTGAGGGGGGAATGGTTAGGCAAGCACATTAATTGCGGGAAGTTACCTTTTCCCTGCCGCCGGACTCCGCCCGTTGCTCTTCCCGGGTATAAAGACGGAGGGGGACAGGCGCTGTTCGCCCCCACCTTTGCCATTCTCCCGAACTCCTGCCTTCCTGCGCGCGTGAGGGTAAAAACTTAGAGTGAGAAGTCATGATTGGGAACCTTCCTGGTCATCCGTACACCAAGGAGATTGGTGTTGTTGCCGCCATCGCGTCCACCGAGCGGATCTGTGCTGTCGCTGCTGCCATGGCCCCCGTCCTCCAGCCCGTCGAATCCTGGCGCTCGTCGATCGTGATGTGGCAAAGGTTGAACAAGCTGGTGGGCGAAGGACTTCTCCGCCCTGTCACCAATCCGAATCGGCCGGAGTGGATTGCGCCGCCGAGGAACCACCAAGAGCCAAGCCCGCCGGAGGGCTATGTGGTGAGCTTCCTCAAATATCATCGGCATGGGTTCGGCGTACCCCCAAGCGAGTTCATGCGGGGGTTTACGAACTTCTACTGTGTCGAGCTCCAACATTTCTCCCCCAATGCCATCTCCAACGCTGCCATCTTCGCGGCCGTCTGTGAGGGCTACCTTAGGATGGCGCCACATTGGGAGCTGTGGCTCCATCTTTACAAGGGGAGTGGTTCGTCTCCCCGGTGGCGCCAGGAGTAAGGCGAATCATCAGAGCAGGGTGCCTCAACTTTGTGCAACACTCCCGGTGGGACAAGCAGTGGTTCTATCTTCACAACGACGGTGGCTACCTCCCGCCGTACACTGGGCGGCTTATCACCGAGCGTCCATACAACTGGCTGCACGGTGTCGAGGGAGCTCTTCAGCATTGACTTTGTCCCCTCGTCGCCGTGATGAAGACCCTTTGAGAGGCGGGCCTGACGGCGGGTGTGGTGGTCTCGGCCTTCCACAGTCGACGGGTGCTCCCTCTGATGGAGCACCCGCTGCAGTTGGACGAGATGCTCCCCTCGGCGGCGCCCGAGGTTCTCGAGAGGTGTCGGATGTCCGGCAAGAAGCCATCCGCCACGGAAGTCTTTGGATAAAGGGGATGGTCGCGGGCTCGTTCAGGGCGAAAGACATCAACCGCCTCCCCATGCAGCCGGAGGAGGGTTGCCTCGACCTGGTGAGTGCCCCGACCCGTGCCTTTCGCGTTTTCATTCCGCTCCCTTCTCTTGTCCCTGTGACTAAACGTTTTCATGTAGGGGAGAATCGACTACCAGAGATCGAGGTCCCCGCTAAGGGAGGACACTCCCGATCGTCAGGTAAGACGCTTCACCGCCCAGCAAGAAAACCGGTGTAAGGACAAAGAGGAGAGGAAGAAGGCCAAGAAGCTCCGGGAGCGCGAAAGGCTTGCGAGGCACCGCGCTGAGCAGAGGCGCGATGGGCTCCCGGAGGAGGAGTCTCCCTTGTCCGAGGGAGTTGAAGATGATGCTGACGATGACAGCGATGACGTCGAGGGGGTGGCGGGGCGTCTCGAGCGCATCTTGTCGGGTTCCTCCCATGCTGACCGCCCCTTGGTGCAGGAGGAGGCCGTGGAGGAGCGCGTCCCCCAGCCAGTGGTGTCGGCCTCAGAGCGCCGGCGTGGGAAAAGGTGGGCCGACGCCTCGACTCGAGGGGTTTCACCCCCCTCCCGTCGTACTCGAGGCGGGACCCCACCCACTTCGACCCGAGAAACCCGGTCCTGGTCGTCAGCGCGGGCAGAGTGAAGCCGCGTTCAGGAGGCCCCGTCGGAGGAGGGAGGCGCGGTGACCCCACCGATGGCCTCGAGCAGCCTCAGCCCCGGGAAGAGCTCGGCTTCGGGAGGGGTCTCGGGATCTACTGGCAGTTTGAGGGGGACCCAAAAGGCCTCTATCCCCTTCGGGTAAGTGTTGTTGATTCAATGCTTTTTCGTTGCATCTTCCTTGCGCAGTTTAATAAACTTTTTGCCGTCCTGCTTCCCATCCAGGCCCAAGCGGCAAATCGAGGAGGCGTCTCTTGTGCTGGCCAAGCAGCTCAAGGTGGACGTAGCTGTGAAGATGGAGGCCCCGGTCACAGGTGCGACGTTGAGGCCCTTGGCTCCATGGGAAGCTAAGTGGTTGTCCTCAGCCCTCGGTGCTATGGCGCACGGTAGGCTGACGAGTTTCGCTCTTGCTGCAGGGTCGAGCATCTCGGGGGCTGTGATGGGTGGCGACTCTGAGCCAAGGAGGACGCAAGAGGGAAGGAGCACCTCCTTGACGTCATCGTCCGTGGCCCTCGAGCTCGGCCCAACGCCAGGGGGCAGAGCCCCGATGTTGGGAGCTTCCGCTCCTGGCGGACCGGAGGCCTCGATCCCCGCACCCAAGGCGGGAGCCCCGAGGGCCACGAGCCAGGAGAGGAGGTAGTCGTCACTGACCTCGAGGGTGAGGAGACCACAGCCCTTCCCCCCTCGATGGGAGAGCGGAGACCTTGGCCGGCGGGGCTACGCGAGCTCGAGGCCCAGAGGAAGCAGGAGCAGGGGGCCCCGCAAGAAGCGGAGCTACCGCGGCTGCAGCAGGTGGGGGAGAAGGAGCCGCTGGAGCGGTGGGAAGAGGAGGAGAGAACTGGGGGCCAGCCCCAGCACCAACAGGTGCAGCAGACGCCGCCGGGGGACATGGCGTCGCTGGACCCGCCGGCGCAGCAGCCGCCCAAAGCGCCGGAGACAGAGGGGACTTCAGGACTGCCCAAACAATGGGTGTTCGTGATCACTCTGGACGAGCTGCTGGCCGAACAAGAAACAACGTCGAAGGCGTCGACGGTCCCATGGCTACCGGGGGTGCAACTAGAGGAGGCCTCGGTACCCAACCCACCGGAAGATGCATCGATGGTGGACCTGCCGGCGCCACAGGACGTGGCATTGGGGGAAGCGATGGCCTCGACATCTCCGCTACCTCCGAAGGTGCCAGAAGCAGCGTCGAGCCAGCCGCCGCAACCGTCGATGGAGCGCCCGGAGGAGACGGCGGCTTCTGGCCTGCCGAGGAGGTCGTCTTCCGACCCCGGGCTGAGGAGTGCTGGCGCCGCGTCGGAGTTCAGCACATCGGTGGAGTTGGCCGAGTGTTACGACGCCCCACGTGATGTGGTGGACGAGATCGAGTCCTTGGCGCGAACCAAGGTCAATACGGTCCTTCGACGTTGGGGCAAGGAGCGCATCATACTCTGGGAACCTGGCGACTCCAGCGCTCCGAGGATCGAGATGGATGACCCGGTGAAAGTCAAGTGCTGGGAGGACGCGGAGCGGTCCCGGGCGTGGCTGCAGCACTTGCTGAAGCTGGGCGTCGAGCTCGCCGAAGGCCTCGACCAGAATCTCGTGGTGAGTCGCTGTGTGGACCATATGTAGTTTTTTGGATCTTTCGTATGGAATGCCTTAACCCTTGATTTCCTGTCCCCAGGAGGTGCGGAGGAGTTCCTACTCCAAGTCAGGCTTCCTCCATGAAACACTCAACAGCCGGGAGAAAGTGCTTCACCAACTCAAAGCCGGTCGCTCTGCGCAGGGCAGGGTGGCCGAGATCGAGGAGGAGCTACAGCGGACCAGGGAGGAGGCCGCCAATGCCAAAGAGGAGGCCACCTGGGCAAAGGAGGACGCCGAAGCTGCTCGAGGGGAAGCTGCCCACCTCAAGGAGGAGCTCAAGCGTGCCAGGGAGGAGGCTGACACGGCCAAGGCCGAAGTGGAGAGGGCCAAGGGCGAGAGCATCTGAGCCTAGGAGTGCGTCGAGCTACTCATGGGGGAGGCTCAAAGCTCCATGGAGCATATTCGCTCGCTCGAGGCCAATCTCGCTGAAGTCTCCATGGCGCGCAACACCCTCTCCACCTTGGTCCAGGAGGAGAAGAACCGAGTCACTAGCCTGGAAACCTAGCTCAGGGCGATGAAGGCTACCCTCCAAGAGAAGGAGCAGGCCATCATCCTGGCTGGTGGAGCCCTCGAGACCCTCCACTGCGAGAAGACAGAGGTGACCCGGGCCTTCAAGGAGGCCCAGCGGGAGCGTGATGAGGCTTGGGGGGAGCGCGACGTCGTGCTGGGAGATCGCCGCGCCCTCGAGACTCGCTGTGCTGGTGAGTTCTTTGAGGAGCTTTTGATCCTTTTTCTTCTCGTATGGTTTGTCTAACTATTGTTTTGTGTTTCAGGCCTCGAGTCCGAGCTGCTCGCTACCCAAACCACCGCCAAGGCACTGCAGGAGAGCCTCGCGGCGGAGGGGGCGCTTCTTGGCCAGCTCCGGGTTGCCCTCGATAGGCTCTGCGCCTCCTGGGAGGTCGGGCCCATCGAGGGTGCTGAAGAAGACATACCAGGTGCCGCGCTCGTCGACCAGATCTACTACCTCGACGCCACCCTTCGTGACCGCGTGCGGGAGGCGCTTCATAACGGCGTGAAGCGGGCGCTCGCAGTGGTCTCCTCTGGCTTTGTCTATGACATGAATGTGGTCGCCCAAGGCTTTGTTCCCGATATCTCAAAGACCGACGCCGAGAACGAGGAGCGATGCCGAGGGCTCATCAATGACGCCAAGTGGCCGGGGGGAGTGCTGGCAAAGTTGTTCGAGGACGAAGTCCTCCCCCCCGCAGATGAAGGGTACCTCGTCGAGGAGGGCGGCGATGGAGCGGGCCTGTAGGGCAAGGCTGGGCGAAGATGCCCATGTAATAAGTTAGTTTTTTGTAACTTATATTCAATGTGGCTTCGAAAGCCTTTTTGAGCATTTATGCATCTATCGTAATGCAATTTGTCATTTTACTTTCAAGCCTTCTCTGCTTTTTTTCACCTAGATTTTGCTTTTTTAACTAAGTTTTCGACGCATGCTCCTATCCTTCGAGGGGGAGCGAGTGGAGGTACCGTAGCCTAGAGGCATAGGAGAGCCCCGGCTCGATAGCCCTCGACCCTCTAGGGAGTTCGAGGCGTTTTCTACTTAGTCGTGAAGCGTATCGAGGCGTGAGAAAGAAGAGGCGCTCGAGTTTTGATCGCCTGACTATTGCTTTCCGACTAAGTGTTCGACGCAGGCTCGTATCCCTCGAGGGGGGAGCGAGTGGAGGTATCATAGCTCAGAGGCGTAGGAGAGCTCCGGCTCAACAGCCCTCGACCCCTAGGGAGTTCGAGGCATTTTCAGCTTAGTTGCGAAGCCAAAGGGGATGCTCAAAAAAATCGTTCGTATTTTTAGGAACTTAGGGGGTTCCCCCCGTTAGCCCCCGAGGGAGGCTCGACTCTGGGAAGATAGGGTCAAGGCTACCTCTTGCATGTACAATAACAAGTTTGAACTTATAATCGAAAGTACTCCATATATTTGCCATGCGAAAATGTACATAACATGCGAGAATGTACAAAACATGCGAGAATGTACGAGGGCATCGGTGCCCTAAGGGTAGAAATGACGTAGCTGTTCGATGTTCCATGCATTTGTGAGGATTTCGCCTTTGTCGTTAGTGAGCTTGTACGTCTCAGGCTTTATCACCTCAGCTATGGTGTATGGGCCTTCCCATGGCGGGGTCAGCTTGTGACGTCCTTTGTTGCTCTGTCGTCGACGTAGGACGAGGTCTCCAACCTGCAAGTCCCTCGGGCGCACGTGCTTGTCGTGGTAGCATTGAAGTTTTTGCGGATACCTTGTGGAGTGAATTAGTGCCATGTCTCGAGCCTCCTCGAGCTGGTCGATGGCGTTTATGAGGGTTTCTTCATTGCTTTGCTCGTTGTACACCTTTAGTTGAGGGGAACCATACTCGAGGTCAGTGGGGAGGATGGCCTCGAACCCATAGACCGAGAAGAATGGGGTGAAGCCTATGGCTCGACTAGGTGTTGTCCTTAAGCTTCATAGGACCGAAGGCAGCTCTGCGGCCCATTTTTTCCATGCTTGCTGAGGCGGTTAAGGATCCTCGGCTTGAGGCCCTGCAAAATCATGCCATTGGCGTGCTCGACCTGGCCGTTAGTTCAAGGATGTGCAACCGTGGACCAATTGACACGGATGTGATGGCGATCGCAAAAATCCAAGAACTTCTTACCGGTGAACTGTGTGCCGTTGTCAGTGATGATGACGTTCAGGACCCCGAAGCGATGGATGATGTCGGTGAAGAACTCGACCGCCTGTTCGGAGCGGATGTTGCCGATAGGCCGGGCTTCGATCCACTTGGAAAACTTGTCGATGGCAACGAGCAGGTGCATGTACCCTTTGGTTGTCCTCTTGAGAGGCCCCACAAGATCGAGCCCCCAGACCACGAACGGCCAGGTGATGGGGATCATTTGTATGGCGTGAGCTGGGAGATGCATTTGCTTGGCATAAAATTGACACCCTTTGCACGAGCGGACAATGTTTGTGGTGTCAAAAAGGGTGGTCAGCCAGTAGAAACCCTGTCGGAAGGCATTGCCTATGAGGGCCCTTGGTGCTGCATGATGGCCGCAGGCCCCCGAGTGTATGTCCTCGAGGAGCCTCCTGCCTTCCTCGATAGTAATGCAATGCTGAAGAACGCCTGAGGGGCTTCGCCTGTAGAGTTCCTTGCCATCACCATAGATGATGTAGGACTTGGTCTGTCGCGCGATCTGGCGAGCTTCGGTCCGGTCCTTCGGAAGCTCTCCCTGAATGGGACAGTCGAGGAAAGGGGCTCGCCAATCCGGCGGCGGGCTCGATGGAGGAGGAGTTCCCTGGATCTCCATAACCTGGGCCCCGGTCAAGGGGGCCCCAGTCGAGGCCGTGGGGTGGAGCTTCGAGGGCGTAGTGCAAGCCCCCGAGCCCAAATCGATGGAGGGCTCGAAGAGGTCCCTCGAGAATACGTCCGAAGGGACTGTACCTCGAGTCGATGCGATTTTTGCAAGCTCATCCATGGCTTCATTGTATCGTCGAGCAATATGGCTAAGCTCGAGGCCATGGAACTTGTCTTCTAACTTGCGCACTTCGTTGCAGTAGGCTTCCATCTTGGCGTCGTGGCAGCTCGAGGCCTTCATCACTTGGTTGATAATTAGTTGCGAGTCGCCTCGAACGTCAAGGCGTCGAACCCCGAGTTCAAGGGTGACTCGTAATCCAGTGACGAGTGCTTCGTACTCCACGACATTATTAGAAGCGGCAAAGTGGATGCGAATGATGTAGCGCATGTGGACTCCGAGGGGTGAGATGAAGAGCAAGCCCGCGCCTGCTCCTGTCTTCATGAGTGACCCATCGAAGTACATTGTCCACAACTCGGCTTGGATTTGAACTGGCGGCAACTGAGTGTCGGTCCACTCAGCAACGAAATCCACCAGCACTTGAGACTTGATGGCCTTCCGCGGTGCGTAGGTGATGGTCTCGCCCATGAGCTCGACCGACCACTTAGCAATCCTTCCAGCGGCCTCCCGGTTATGGATGATCTCTCCCAAGGAGAACAAAGATACCACGGTAACCGGGTGGCTGAGGAAGTAGTGCTGGAGCTTGCGATGTGTAAGGACGATGGCGTAGAGCAGCTTCTGCACCTGTGGGTAGTGGATTTTTGTTTCCGAAAGCACTTCACTGATGAAGTAAACTGGTCGTTGGACGGGCAAGGCGCGCCCTTCCTCTTGCCTCTCAACCACTATGGCCGCGCTGACCACCTGAGTGGTTGCGGCGACATAGAGGAGGAGGGGCTTGGGCGGTTCAGTCGACGTCGCTGGTCGAGGAGGGACGAGAATCGGAGTGGATGTCAGCATGCCTTTGAGTTCGTCGAGAGCCCCGTCGGCCTCCGCGGTCCATGTGAATCGCTCAGATTTTTTTAAGAGGCGGTACAGAGGCATGGCCTTCTCCCCTAAACGTGAGATGAAACGGCTGAGGGCCATGAGGCAGCCCGTGACCTTCTGCACGCCCTTGATATCCCGAATCGGCCCCATTCGCATGATGGCCACCACCTTCTCGGGGTTGGCCTCGATCCCGCGCTGGGAGATGATGTATCCGAGGAGCATGCCCCGAGGCACTCCGAAGACACATTTCTCAGGGTTGAGTTTTATGTTTTTGGCTCGAAGGCACCCAAACGCGATTTCGAGGTCATGGATGAGGTTGCCCAGTTTTTTGGACTTTACCATGATGTCATCGACATAGGCCTCGACCGTGTCACCTATGTGTTCACCGAAGACGTGGAGCATGCACCGCTAATACGTTGCCCTGGCGTTTCGAAGGCCGAAGGGCATGGCGATGTAGCAGTACATGCCAAAAGGTGTGATGAAGGAAGTCGCGAGCTGGTCAGACTCTTTCATCTTGATTTGGTGGTAGCCGGAATAAGCATCGAGGAACGAAAGGGTTTCACATCCCGCGGTAGAGTCAACAATTTGATCAATGCATGGTAAAGGAAACGAAACTTTGGGACATGCTTTATTTAAACTAGTATAGTTAATACACATCCGCATTTTTCCATTCTTTTTCTTAACTAACACGGGATTAGCTAACCATTCGGGGTGATGGACCTCCTTGATGAATCCAGCCGCCAAAAGCTTGTGTACCTCCTTGCCGATGATCCTGCGCTTCTCCTTGTCGAAGCGGCACAGGCGTTGCTTCACCGGTTTGGACCCGGCCCGGATCTCCAAGGTGTGCTTGGTGACTTCCCTCGGTATGCCCGGCATATCCGAAGGACTCCACGCAAACATATCGGCGTTCGCACAGAGAAAGTCGACGAGCACCGCTTCCTATTTGCCCTCGAGGTTGGCGCTGATCATTAGCACCTTCTCGCCGGGGCAGCTCGGGTCGAGGGGGACTTTCTTGGTGTCTTGTGCTAGCTCAAAGTTGCTGGCGTGTCGCTTGGGGTCTGGCACCTCGTTAGCGAGGCGCTCGAGGGTCACGACTATCATAGCATTTTGCTCAACTGCCTCTCCATACTCGACGCATTCGACATCACAGTCGTACGCGTGCTCGTAGGAGGAGGCAACGGTGACGACGCCCTTGGGCCCTGGCATCTTGAGCTTGAGGTAGGTGTAGTTCGGGATCGCCATGAACTGCGCGTAGCCCGGTCGGCCAATGATAGCGTGATACGTTCCGTGAAACCTGACCACCTCGAAGGTGAGGGTCTCCTTCCTGAAGTTGGCGGGGGTGCCAAAGCAGACAGGAAGGTCGATACGGCCGACGGGAAGGGCCTTCTTCCCTGGCACGACGCCATGGAATCCCCTGACACTGGGTCGGAGTTGGCACCTCTTGACTCCCAGGAGGTCGAGGGTCTCGAGGTAGATGACATTCAGGCTGCTGCCGCCATCCATGAGGACCTTCGAGAGGCGGGTGTTCATGATGATTGGGTTGACGACGAGCGGATAGGCCCCGGGGTTGGGGACACGATCCGGATGGTCATCGTGGTCGAACGTGATGGGCGCGTCAGACCAGTCGAGGTAGTGAGGTGTCACGGCTCAGACGGAGAAGAGTTCTCGATGCTCCCACTTGCGCTGTCGAGGCGTGAGCTGGGTAGAGGGACCCCATAGATCATGTAGTAGTCATAGACTTCGGGGAATTTTCCGTCTTCCCCGTTGTCTCCCTCACCGCCGCCTTGGTCTTTCTTGTCATCACCTTTTTTCACGCCCACTTGCTCGAAGTGTTTTCGAAGCATGCGGTAGTCCTTAAGCTTGTGCTTTGCCCCGTCCTTGTGATATGGGCAGGGCTCCTCGAGCATTTTGTCAAAGCTGGCACCCTCGGGGGACCTCGAGGTCTTTTGCGTTCGGTTGCTGCGACTAGATCATCTTCTGCAGCCTCACGCTTGCCTTACAGATTTTTCTTCTTCTTATTATTTCTCTTCGGCCCTTTGCTCGAGCCTCCGGCGTCGTCGGCTGCCAGCGCCTTTCCCTTGTCCTTCCCGTCGCTGAAGAAGGCGCCGATCGCCTCTTCGCCGGCCATGTAGTTGGCGACCACATCCATGAGCTTGTCGATGGTGTCGGGGCGGTTACGCCCCAACTCGCGAACTAGGTCCTTGCAGGTTGTACCCGCAACGAATGCTAGAATGGCGTCGAGGTCGGAGATGTGGGGTAGTTTGGTGCGGAGCCTGGAGAATCATCGAGCAAAGTCACGGAGAGACTCCCCTGGTTTCTGCTTGTAGTTGCGTAGTTCCCAGGAGTTCCCGGGACGCACGTAGGTACCTTTGAAGCTCCCCTCGAAGATACAGACAAGGTCAACCCAGCCGCGAATCTGGTCAGGGGGAAGCTCCTCGAGCCACCTGCGCGCGGTGTCGGACAGGAACAGGGGAAGGTGATGTATGATGACGTGATCGTCACGTGCCCCGCCCGCCTGACAAGCCAGCCAAAAGTCGACTAGCCAGAGCTTGGGATTGGTTTCACCGTTGTATTTGACGATGCTCGTGGGGGTCAAAACTTGTCGGGCAGCTGGGCGCAGCGGATCGTCCGGTGGAAGACTCGGGGGCCCGGTGGCTCCGAGGCCCGTCGGTCTTCATCGCTATCGTAACGCCCTCCATGATGGGCGCTATACCCTCGATCCTCGGCATCCCCATACTTGCATCTTCGGTTCTCGACAATGTCAAGGCGCGCGTCGCGGGGAGCGCGGTCGTCGTTGATACGTTCTCGGGCCGGCTTCTTCTTCGGTCGGGGGGCCGCCCCCTGATCGACCGCGCTCTCCCTTTCGGGCCGGGAGGGCTCGACCTGAGGTTCGGAGGCTACCCCTCGACGCCTCGAGGCTGAGCTCTCGGCTTGTTGGACAGCAGCAACTTGGAGGAGATCCTCGACCTCGCATTGTATCCGCCGAGCTTGCGAGTTGGATGGCGCAGGCATATTACGAAGGAGCATAGCCACCGCGACAATGTTCTGGCTTGCTCGGGGATAACGGTCGGCGGGTTGCTCGGGTGCCCCAGCCTCATTGATCTGCCGATTGACCTCTCGGGCCCTGGCTCGGGCTCTACCGCCAGGCGGTCGTCGCTCTTGCTCGAGGGTTAGCTCGAGCAGGCGCAATCGTTCCTGCTCGTCGGCGAGCTTCGCCTGCAACTCCTGAATTGGTGCCAGCTGTGCGTCCTGCTCGCTAGGACAGGGGCACGCCTCTCGGGGTGCGTCTGGTTGTTGGTCCTCTGCTCTGGGGAGAGCACCTCCCGCTGTAGCGGTAGCTGCCCCGGCCACTGGATCGATGGTGTCCTGATCAGAGTTGACATCACCATCGATGTGGAGGCACTCGCGGGTAGGATCCCAATGATCAGAGTCAGAGTCGGAGTCGCCGTAGCAGAAAACGGGGAATTGTCCCCGCACCTCCTCCTGCAGCTGCCGTCGGAGTGTGCCGACGGTGTACCTCCGGGGGCCGGGCGCTCTCGCAAAGGCCAAGCCCTCGGAGGCTACTGTGGCAGTCCCCACATCCGTCATTGCACAGAAAAGGGCGCCTAGGCGGTCCTCTAACATGCTCATGTTGGAGTGGGTTGCTATCGAGATCGTTGTTGTGGCTTTGTTGGAGTCGAACGAAGGCCGCCGATGACGCTCGAACAGCTCATGCGAAAGCGGGCTCGATCAAGCGGGGACTTCATCGCGCTTCCTTGATGAGCGTACTACGAAGGTGGAGTCGGGGTTGTGGTGGGGTCATGCCTGTTTGCCCTCTACCTCTAAACTCGGGTCAGACAATCCCTCAACGGGGGGTTCCTCATCTCCGGTCAGGGGCGAGGAGAAAGCAGCGGGAACCATCCTCGACTTAGGTTGATAACGATGACGGTGTCGATCGTGCCTCCTTCTTGACGTGGAAGCATGGTGGTGAGACCGGCAAGCAGCCCCCATGAGCGTGGGGGCGTACCGCGACCTCTGTTCGGGTCACTGATCAAGAGCAGGGTCATGTCATAGCCCTGGCCGAGGGACATGAACTCCAGGCTCCCAAACCAGTTACTGTAGCACGCAGAAGTGGTGAAACAAAGTCACCCATCTAGAAAAATGGCGGAAAATCATTAGTGACATGCGGCTCCCCTACCTGGTGCGCCAACTGTCGGTGTTTCGACCTCCGAGGGGTTAACACCAATGAGTAATATTTGTAATTGCGTGCTCCCTTCATCCAGTGGGTGATGCAAGAAGGACACGGTGATTTATCCTGGTTCGGGCAAAGAAGGCCCTACATCCAATGGGGGAGGATAGTTCGTGTTATCTTGCACCAAAGTGCTAGTACAGGGGAAGATACAAGCGGGTGTGAGGAGCGTGAGCTAGAGCTCGGGCGTTTCGGACGCCTGGCTCTCGACCTACACTGTCTCACGGTATTGTTCTGTGATCTAAAGCCTTAGTGTTTCTATGCTCTAGATCCTCTCCTTCGTCCTCTTCCTTTTCTAACGTCCTGGCGCCTGCTTTTATAGGTGAAGGAGGGGCACAGGAGTACATATATTTAGAGTTCGCATGGCTGGTGACGCATGGCATTGGGGCCGATCACGCCGGTGTTGCTGTAGTGATGTACGTTGGTATGGGAGCCCTGTAGCCATCGCGTCGGGAGTTGTTGAAGTGTAGCCCGGGGTTGTTGGAGTCCTGCTCGAGGGTTCGTCCGATGAAGTCGAGGGGCGGCGGTCGATGACTTGGCTTGAGTCGAGGGGGTCGAGTTGAAGGGGTCGAGCCTCACCGGATAAGGTCGAATCCTGGGAAATGCGGGAAACGTGCTGATTCACACGTCTCGAGGGGGTGCTGGACGGGGCACAGTGCTCGGTATGGCGTAGCAGCGTAGTACGACCCACGGGATTTCGGGGCATGGGCGATAAAAGAAAGATTTGACCGCCACTCCCACAATTGTTACCGTAACTGTGGCCATACGGTTAGGCGAGGGTAGGTAAAACGCATTAAATGCGCCCGGATCCGTACGGGAGAGTCGGTAGCCGAGGGGTGCACTGTCCTCGAGGACTGCCCATTCGCGCAAACGAAGTTCCGTCCTCGAGGGCAGGCTCGTTCGCCGGGCAAAATTCCATCCTCGAGGGGTCGCCCGAATTGTACCCTCGAGTGTACAGTTCCAGTCCGTTCGGTAGTCCCTCAAGCAAGCTTTGGCTTTGGGCTGTCGTAGCCCATTCGTGGTTTAACCCAATATGCTTTAGCCTGCGGGCCTTCGAACGTTAATCGTGGGAGGCCACTGGAGGGTTCGTGTTGCTGATTTTGCGGGGTTTAGTCCGATAAACCAAGGGTTTGGGGTACCCATTTCCTGGGTAACGACACATGGGCATTCTTTGAGGTGTGAGGGCTTCCTCCCCTGGCTACACATGGTGGCTGCACTAGGGGATCTATCCTATGGTGTGTTCATTACTTTTAGGTTTGTAGTATCTGCTTAGATGCACATTGCTACTGCTGATTTCAATTCTATTGACCTTGTTGCTCTTTGTTGTAGCAACGTGTCAAGATTGCCATCATAATTCTTCCTGTGCTCTTCAAGGTACAACCCCTAACATTCCTTACGGCCATCATGATGCTTCTTGTGCTCCTCGAGTATAGCCCCTAACATTCCTTACGGCCATCATGATGCTTCCTGTGCTCCGCAAATATAGCCCCTAACATTTCCTTATGATTTTCCAACCCATCCCTCCTAATTGTGTTCATGTGAAGTATTAAGATTGAGTACTAAAACATCCTTCAATCTAGCAATACAAATTCAAATGTTCTGGTTAGGCAAGACAAACAAATGATCCTTGTTTTCTCATTGTCATAATTTCTTGATTGAGAGATCATCAAGGTCAACCTAGATATACCAACTTCCTTCCCTAACTGGATTACTATTATCTTCATACGTGTTGTCCATGCTTACGGTGTTGGGAATATGCCCTAGAGCTAATCATGTTGATGATGATATTCTAATTGTATCCATGATTAATAAAGTGTTCATTGAATATCTATTATAGACAACTTGTATTGATTGGCAATTATGTGAATTGTTTGTGGAACTCAATTACTTGAATGGTTATTCTAAAATTGTCCCTGGTCGGCGTTCTTGTGAGAACACACTTGAATATTAGACCAGCACATGTATTAGTTGAAGGCTATGTTTCACAAGTCATGCACATGGAGATGTCAAACTAATAATGTGGGCACATGTGAGACATGTAGGCTGGACTGACCCGACATGAGAAAGTCTCTATTCACATCATATACATTATGTCCTTAGACCTAAGATTGTGGTATGTACTCAAGATGTGAAACGGCCTACTTAGGGACTATCAAACGCTGCTCCGTAACTGGGTAGTTATAAAGTTGGTCTTCGGGTGGTCGGGAAGCATGCTATGACACATAGCCAATCAAGATGGAATTTTCCCCTCTCTTCATGAGAGAGATATCACTGGATCACTCAACCTATTGGATCAACAAATGCATGGCCATGCTTGGGTTAAGTGTTAACCCACGAGTTGAACCATATATCGAGTGGCAAAGGGAATAACTTGTATGTGGTCGTAGTGGTTCGTCTGATATGATCTTTATGCATGCATAGGAGTTGTCACCCCTTGCTAGAGGCCGCTGTCAACTATTGGGCAAGTAGGAGTACTCGGCCCATGTCAATGTGTGCGTGAACCCATAGGGTCGCACACTTAAGGGGCTGGAAGCCTAATTTGGGTTGGACCCAAATTAGACAAGGCTTAGGGTTACTAATGGGCCTCCAACTCATGAGCTCATTGGGGACACCTATATAAGCGAAGGGGTAGGGGTGCGGTCAATGTTACACGCCATTGACAGCCGCCATCACCCTCCCACACTCGTGCCTTCTGCTCCTCGTGGACCTAGCAGTCCGGAGGTACATCGCTTCTTCCCTGCATGTGTGGGATTCCTTGGAGGTGCTGCATCTGGAGCACTGGGACAAACCACACAAGGGGATTGACGTGACGGACAACCACGCAACTGCACTACCTGCTGCGACGTGTACGACTACATCGAGTCGTCTTCCGCTGCATCCGCACGTCTAGTGGTAATCCCGTGACCAGTAACTAGCAGTAGATCCTGGTTTATGAGGCAGAAAAGTTTTGTTTTCTGTCTAGCGTGGCACCTTCATAACCCTACAGTGGTATCGAAGCCGTAGCTATTCGTTATAGGTTTGGATTATGGCATATAGATGATATGCAGAGATAGTAGATGTGATCTGCTAATCTTGGTTGCACGGTTTGATTAGATCAATCTGTGAAACGGGGTGGTAGATGGAAACTCAATCTGTTTTCATATTATTGATGTGTGGCCGTGTAACAATCTACTTATACCGGTCGGTTTAATCCGCCACCTGAGTTAAGTGATACACTAAGACCATACATGTTGGGCATAGAGGTTAAGACCATACCGGTCTGTGAAATGGGATTGATCTAGTGAAAATAGAGGGACTCTGAATGGTTAAGATTCAGGTTGATGAGATCAATCTGATGAGATTTTCATAGCGATTTCATAGATGCGATCTATGTAATCCGGTTTGATTTTCATAGCGATTTCATAGACCGCCATTGCTACCTGTCGTAGCACATAGAATCGTTCTACACCTAACTTGTTTTTGTAGGGTATGAAGTGATGGTTATGGCCTATGTGTATGTATGTAATTCATTCATGGCCTGTGTGTCATGTAAGCAACACGGCTGGAGCCATATGTGTTGCCATTTGATGTATTGGCCTGCGCGCCGTCTTGTGATCTTACGACTATGTAATTAGCATAGCTTGCGGTAAGATAGTTCTTGGAGGAATTATCACAAGAAGGATGGCACACATGGATCGTGGAGATGGAGATCACCATGATGGGCAAGATGATGAGATGGAGATCACCATTCATTAAAGGGCCATACAATGTCACTATGTGTGAATGTGATTCTCATTATTTGTTCTACTTTTATTGGTTGCTATTATGTTTTGTCTACATGAGTGCAATAGTGAAGTAGAACGATCCCTCAGCAATGTTTAAGTTGAATGTTTCCCTAAATCTTGCACTGTCATAAGTCTTGTACAATCGGTGGTGGGTCTATAAAATTAGGGTGCCACTGGTTTTTCTCGACTAGGCAGTTTCGTATCGGATACTTACTACAAGAAGGTTTGGTTACTTGAACAAGGTCATCCTAAAAGTTAGGGATCTTGAAGCATGGAAAGGTTGAGTGCTTGGCATAGGGATGCTAGCCCAACAACAAGAGTCATATGAGATATGATTAGCAAGGTGTTGCTTACCGATCTACCATACCGACCAGCGGTGATGCTAAAGCTCACTGGTCGGGATGTTAGTTGTGGGTCTTGAATCACTAAGTATCAATTGAGGGATGTTGATTTTAGTGGGAGTATATTCTATTTGATGTAATTTACTCCTTCATGGATACATTGTCTTAGTATTTTGCATTACTTTTGTTGTAGATGGCCACTCACAATCAACCATTTTCATTGCGTACAATTCTTGAGAAAGATAAGCTGAATGGACAAATTACGTGGATTGGATCTGCAACCTGAGAATTGTTCTCAGGGCTGAGAAAAAGGAAGATATTCTAGACACCCCATTACCAGATGAGCCAGATGAAAATGCACCTGCTGCTGAAAGAATCGCTTATAAGAAAGCATGTGATGCTGATCTTGAAGTGAGTTGCCTTATGCTTGCTTCAATGGAATCTGATCTGCAGATGCATTTCGATAACAATCACTCAGCGAACGATATGATTGTGGCGCTTGAGGAGATGTTCCGCACACAGGCCAGGACTGAAAGGTTCAATGTCTCTAAGGCGCTTGTGGAAACCAAGCTTGCAGAGGGCGCAACAGTAGTACCATACGTAATCAAGATGGTTGGTTACACTCAAAGGTTGGAGAAGCTAGGCTTCCCAATCGGCCAAGAGTTGGCTACTGATTTTCTCGTCTCTTCCGCCCAGCTATGGAAACTTCATCTCGAACTACCATATGCATGGGGCGAAGAGAGGCTTGAGTGAACTGTGTGGTATGCTAAAAATAGCAGAAGCCGACATCAAGAAAGGTGCCGGCAGTAGCCAAGTGTTGGCGGTCCAGAACAGACCTCGGTTCAAGAGGAAGGGCAATTCTTGGAGGAATAAGAAGGGCAAGGCTAAAGATGAGATCTCTAAGCCAAACCCATCTGCTGCTAAGGCTGGACCATCTACAAATTTAGATTGCTTTTATTGTAAGGATAAGGGTCATTGGAAAAGGAACTGCAAGGAGTACTTGGCGTCCTTAGAGAAGTATGGCGGTGGTAAAGGTACTGCTACTGCTTGTACTCTTGTTGTTCATGTCACAGATATTTTCCTCGCTAACTCTTATATCAATTTCTGGGTATTTGATACCAGATCGGTTGCTCATATTTGCAATACGATGCAGGGAATGATAAGAAGTAGAAGCGTGGAAAAGGGAGAGGTTGACTTCCGTGTGGGCAATAATGGAAGAGTTGCTGCATTGAACGTCAGGGCGATGCAACTTCACCTGCCATCAAGATTTATCATGGAATTGAATAATTATTATTTTATTCCTAGCTTAAGTCAAAACATTGTATCACCTTCATGTTTGATGAAGGATGGTTATTCTTTTGCGAGTAAAGACAATGGTTGTGTGATCTTTAAGAATGACATGTTTGTGGCTTTTGCATCCATTGTGAATGGGTTATTTATTTTAAATCTTGATGAAGCACCTGTCTGTAATGTTAGTACTAAACAGCCTCGGCTTAATGAGTTAAGTCCTACCTATATGTGGCATTGTCGTTTGGATCATATAAGTGAGAATCGCATGAAGAGGCTCCATGATGATGGTCTTCTAACTTCATTTGATTTTGAATCATATGAGACATGTGAGGCTTGCATGCTAGGCAAGATGACCAAGGTGCCATTCAAAGGATTTCCTGAGAGGGCGTTTGACTTGTTGGAACTTGTACACATTGATGTATGTGGACCAATGAGCACGATAGCTACAGACGGATTTCAATATTTCAAGATGAAGCATAAGTCTGAAACATTTGAAAAGTTCAAAGAATTTTAGAATGAAGTAGAGAATCAACGTGGCAATAAGATCAAGGCCTTGCGATCTGATCATGGAGGCAAATATCTAAGTCACGAGTTTAGCAATCATCTTAAGAGTTATGGAATTGTTCCACAGCTTATGCCACCTGGAACACCTCAGAGAAACGGTGTATCTGAGCGACGTAATCGAACCTTGTTGGACATGGTTCGGCCTATGATGAGCCAGTCGGACCTACCTTTATCATTTTAGGGATACGCTCTAGAAACAGCCGCTTTCACATTGAATAGGGTACCATCTAAGTCCATAGTTAAGACACCATATGAAATGTGGACTGGTAAGAGTCCCAGTTTGTCTTTTCTAAAAATTTGGGGTTGTGAAGTTTATGTCAAACGACTTATATCAGATAAACTAACACCCAAATCGAACAAGTGCTTTTTTGTGGGATATTCGAAGAAAACTTTAGGGTATTATGTCTATAACCGATCAGACGGCAAAGTGTTTGTTACTCGAAATGGTGTTTTCTTAGAGAAAGAGTTTCTCAAAAGAGAAAAGAATGGACAAAAGGTGTATCTTGAAGCAGTTCAAGATGAGCCAGTAGGGACTGACTCTACGAGTGATGCTATTGTAGCAGAGCAAGTTGAGACACCCATGGCAGTGGAGACACCACCACAACCATGAAGATCAGTGAGACTTCGCGCATTGCGTGGGGATTTGTTATTGTTAGACGATGATGAACCTGTGGATTTTGTGAAAGCTATGATGGATCCAGATTCTGAGAAATGGCAAAGTGCCATGAGATCCGAGATAGATTCCATGGGAGACAATCAAGTTTAGAACTTGGTTGACCCGCCTGATGGGGTTAGACCCATTGAGTGCAAATGGATCTTCAAGAAGAAGAAGGATATGGATGGAAATGTTCAGGTCTATAAAGCTTGGCTTGTCACAAAGTGTTTTTGGCAAGTTCAAGGGGTTGACTATGACGAGACATTCTCGCCGGTAGCGATGCTTAAATCTATCCGGATCATTCTAGCAATTGCTGCATATTTTGATTATGAGATATGGTAGATGGATGTTAAAACAGCCTTTCTAAATGGGTATTTAGAAGAGGACGTGTATATGATACAGCCCGAAGGTTTTGTTGATCCTAATAATGCTAGAAAGATATGCAAGCTTAAGAAATCTATTTATGGGTTAAAGCAAGCATCTCGGAGTTGGAATCTATTTATGGGTCAAAGGGTTTGGCTTCTGTCAGAATGAAGAAGAACCTTGTGTTTACAAGAAGGAAAGTGAGAGCGCTGTTGTGTTTCTGATCTTGTATGTGGATGACATACTATTGATTGGGAATGATATTCCTATGTTGCAATCTGTAAAGACTTCACTAAATAATAGTTTTTCTATGAAGGATTTAGGAGAAGCAAAATACATCTTGGGCATTAAGATCTATATAGATAGGTCGAGAAGGCTAATAGGATTAAGCCAGGATACTTACATTGATAAGATGTTGAAGAGGTTCAACATGGAACAATCCAAGAAAGGGTTCTT
Source organism: Bothriochloa decipiens (assembly GCA_023333625.1). NCBI lineage: Eukaryota > Viridiplantae > Streptophyta > Magnoliopsida > Poales > Poaceae > Bothriochloa > Bothriochloa decipiens. Next base: position 4,851,811 of record CM041639.1, on the reverse strand, counting down.
GCCTGTGTCACATGGTGTGCGCTACAGTGATAAGCAGTGCCCTTCCACTAATGCTGAGCGCAAGCACAAGAGTAAGGTTCCATACGCTTTGACAATTGGTTCCATCATGTATGCCATGATATGTACTCGTCCAGATGTAGCCTATGCTCTAAGTGTTGTGAGCAGGTATCAAGCGAATCCTGGTGAGAGTCACTGGATGTTGGTTAAAAACATTCTTAAGTACTTACCAAGCACTAAGAATGTGTTCCTAATCTATGGAGGTGAGGATGAGCTCGTTGTAAATGGTTACACCGATGCTAGCTTCCAAACCGACGGGGATGATTCACTATCTCAATCAGGTTTTGTGTTCACAATAAATGGTGATGCAGTTAGTTGGAAAAGTTCCAAGCAAGAGATGGTGTTCGATTCTACAGTAGAAGCCGAGTACATTGCAGCTTCTGACGCTGTAAAGGAAGGTGTTTGGATGAAGAGGTTCCTCATTGAGCTTGGTGTGTTTTCAAATGCGTCAGGCCCATTGAATTTACATTGTGATAACAATGGGGCGATTGCACAGGCTAAATAGCCTAAGAATCACCAGAAGAACAAACATGTACTCCGGAAGTTTCATCTCATTCGAGAGTTTGTGAAATGAGAAGAGATTAAATTATGCAAAATACATATGGATTTGAATGTAGCAGACCCTTTGACAAAGGCTCTTCCATAGCCTAAGCATGAGGCGCACATGAGGTCTATGGGGATAAGACATCTAAGATATTAACTCTAGTGCAAGTGGGAGATTGTTGGGAATATGCCCTAGAGCTAATCATGTTGATGATGATATTCCGATTGTATCCATGATTAATAAAGTGTTTATTGAATATCCATTATAGACAACTTATATTGATTGGCAATTATGTGAATTGTTTGTGGTACTCAATTACTTGAATGGTTATTCTAAAGTTGTCCCTGGTCGGCGTTCTTGTGAGAACACACTTGAATATTGGACTAGCACATGTATTAGTTGATGGCTATGTTTCACAAGTCATGGATATGGAGATGTCAAACTAATAATGTGGGCACATGTAAGACATGTAGGCTGGACTGACCCGACATGAGAAAGTCTCTATTCATGTCATATACGTTATGTCCTTAGACCTGAGATTGTGGTATGTACTCAAGATGTGAAACGGCCTACTTAGGGACTATCAAATGCTGCTCCGTAACTGGGTAGTTATAAAGTTGGTCTTCGGGTGGTTGGGAAGCATGCTATGAGACATAGACAATCAAGATAGAATTTGCCCCTCTCTTTGCGAGAGAGATATCACTAGATCACTCAAGTGATTGGATCAACAAATGCATGACCGTGCTTGGGTTAAGTGTTAACCCATGAGTTGAACCATATATCGAGTGGCAAAGGAAATAACTTGTATGTGGTCATAGTGGTTCGTCTGATATGATCTTTACGCATGCATAGGAGTTGTCACGCCTTGCTAGATGCTGCTGTCAACTATTGGGCGAGTAGGAGTACTCGGCCTATGTCAATGTGTGCATGAACCCATAGGGTCGCACGCTTAAGGGGCTGGAAGCCTAATTCGGGTTGGACCCAAATTAGACAAGGCTTAGGGTTACTAATGGGCCTCCAACTCATGAGCTCATTGGGGACGCCTATATAAGCGAAGGGGTAGGGGCGCGGTCAATGTTACACGCCTTTGACAGCCGCCATCGCCCTCCCCACGCTCGCGCCTTCTGCTCCTCGCGGACCTAACAGTCCGAAGGCGCATCGCTTCTTCCCTGCACGTGTGGGATTCCTCGGAGGTGCTGCATCTGGGGCAGTGGGATGAACTGCACGAGGGAATTGACGTGATGGACGCCCATGCAACTGCACTGCCTGCTGCGACGCGTACGACTACATCGAGTCGTCTTTCGCTGCATCCGCGCGTCTAGTGGTAATCCCGTGACCTGTAACTAGCAGTAGATCCTGGTTTATAAGGCAAAAAAGTTTTGTTTTCTGGCTAGCGTAGCACCCTCATAACCCTACATACTGTTGTTCACCCTTTCAAGTTGCTTTTACTACATCGTTTATAACAATGTACAATCACCATATGTGCAGCTGTGGTATAGAAGGTGACCGAAGTGCAGTGGCAGTGGTGCAGCGCGTGCTGCAATAGGACATGACACCGCAATCACCACACGGGATCCTCCTTTGACCCTTCTCTCTCACTTGCTTTCGGTACATGGTCTCTAGTCCATCTAATTGATATTGAATCCATGCTTTTGTACAATGATTTTTGTTCTCATGATTTATGCAGGTTGCTGACTGCCATCAATTTTGGCAGAAAAAATGCCATCTGAATTCCTTATTTTGATCTCTACTCTAAAATCTTACCTATATATCTCTGTATTATATTTATTGATGAATAGTGGTGGCTCCATATTAAAAATCTTGTATTAGAGAATTTTATTGATCAATCCCGTAGCCATAATGTTTACTTAATTTTGCTGTCAAAATATTTAATTTTGCTGTCAAAATGTTCTTTTGTTTAGGTGATTGGCAGCAGAGCCCCGTTCAAACTTTCAAAAATACCATGTTTCGAAGTTCTTATCAATTCCACTGTTTTACTTTAGCAACATGTCTACTCTCCTACAAAAAATGTAAGTTTAAATTTCCCACTTGTGAGCATGTTCTGTCTTGTGATAGATCAGTCGACCAAATTAGTAGCTTACTCATGGTACTAGCAAAATTCAGATATTTGAAGCCTGTGGCCCGTTGGCAACCTCGGTCTTCTTACTTGAGAGCTCCAGCTCAAGGTTTCCATTCAGCAACCAAGGAGATGTGTTCCAGCTGTTCGTTCCAAATGGCAACAGCCGGCACAAACTTGCTAGTAAGCCAATTGACATTTTATTATCTATTTAGTTAGCTTATTGAAATAATCAAATCACTAGGAATCCTAAGTTCCTAACTTAGCTTTGCTTTACTTCTTTTGTTTTGAATTTTCAGCAAAGAAGCTACTTGGAGGAGGACTTCCAAATTGTTCTCCACATGGACAACAATAGGTAGAGTCAAGAGAACAAGGTTTCAGCTTTAGCACAGAGTTTTCACCATTGGTAAATAAACAGTAGAAAATCTTAAACGTTTTACTGAATCTTGCTCATTTTGGATACACCATACCTGAATTACTGCTCACAAACAGATCAGTTATAAGGCCACATGAAAATGGAGTTCTGATAATCGGCATAGACAAAACACCGGGCAATGGAGCCATCTGTACATTGCAAAGTCTCCATATTTAAAATTTCATGATCACTGCACATGCGCGCCACAAGATGTGCCCTGCACTAGTGTGTTTTATATATATTAGCTAATTGCAAAGTCATATATATCTATCCTGATAACCTTACATGTTTTTATGAACTAGTTTTTATTTTTTGCTACATTGGTTGAATTACTAATTCCTTTATATTGTATTACTGAAAGAGAAAAAACTGGATTCAGTATAAAGTATTATGGAAGAGAAAAAACATGTATTTCCTTTTTCTATTTTTTCATGACAACTGTTGTTTTATATTATGAGAATTTTGAAAATATTTACTTTCACTTCCATATGGATGTGAAACCATTCCCCTACCCTTTTCTTCACCCACGAACCCGTTGTCCCGAAAGAGAAAATTAAACCTCGTAGAAATTATATTTGGCCCGTTGGGAAAGAAGCTAAAGAGGAGAACCCAAACAAATATATGGGCCGTACAGAAGAAGATGGGCCTGTGAATAAAGCTAGACAGGGAACCTACACCGCAATGCGCATCCGTACAAACTGCGCGCCGGCATCGGTCAGAGGGCTCGTGCGCCAGTATCGTTTCTAGGGCGCGTGCGCCGTGCAGTCACTCCCCAGGCTGCATGGTCTTGTGCATGTTTCTACAGAAATACACACAACAGACCGGCATATATATGCACGCATCCTACAGCCGATTCATAACGTGCTCAGGCATACGTATGAGCCTGTACTTGTTAGCTTGCACATCGAAGCATATATGCACGCATCTCGTAACACATTGGGGCACATATATATACATGTAAATGCAAGCTCCTCTAGCTAGCTCCTTGCTTGCACGTCGAGATGCATATATGCAGCATGACCCTGTAGCACATTATAGGCGCATATATGTGTATATGCAAGCCTATCTCTGTTATATGAGCTTGTTAGCTTGCTTCCTTGCATGCCTAACAAGCGTATATATATAACATTGTCAAAAAGAAACAAGCGTATATATATGCGTCTCTGTATATGCATGCTGGACGGGTACGGTGGTGATACATGGATTTTATTTTGACAAAATCCATCAAACAGCAGGTACATTGAGTATACAATATTATTTATTATTATTAGACGAGAGCTTGGAAGAATCGAATCATTGTTCAGTTGGGGATCATTATATCATTGTTGGATCGGAGTGCTAGCAATATTTGAGTTGACACCAACACTGAAAATTTTTACAATAACCATCAACTGTGTGGGTGCCATCGTTTTTGCATGCAGTAACACAGCCCTTGTTGTTAAAAGGGTAAAAACATGGCCCTTTATAACTGCCGCTCAGTTGATCTTCCTAGCAAGGATCCAAATATTTCCCAGCAATGGTCCTTGACTCTGCATGATTCATATCCAGGCATGGAGATTTATGCAACAAACATTGAAAGCCCATCAAAAAGCTTTTAGCAAAGGATTTATCAAATTAAATAACATTGGCGCTTGCATCATATAATTCATGCATGTGCACGTATACATACCACGAGCTGTCATGACGACGGGTAAGAGGATGATGACTAGAAGGACCACGGTAGAGAGATTCAATTGTGAAGGCTTCATTGTTTCTTATGTGGTGAAAATTAGTACATCGAAGAAGGCTAAGTAAGCAGATTTGGTGCCGTTTGAGGAATAAAGTCGGGTAGATATATAATATCGATCCGGTAGATCATCCATGGGATATATACTATCTCAACATATCACTATCGTTCCGGTAGGTCATCCATCGGATTTGCTGACGGTGGTGTCTGCTCTCTATGATGCAAGCGACAGGCTCATTCATTTAGATGAAGTTACTCGCTTTGCCTAGCTAGACACTGTCGTCGCTGTCCCCCGGTCCTTATAGACGAAGGACGGAGTGAGCAAATGGTGGGTGTATAGTCCAACGCCGTGGAGCTTTTTTCAAGGGAGTGCTTTAGCTAGTTCTGCTTGTCCAGCGGCAAATACGAGGAGAATAATCTGTTCTTTTAATTAGATAGACGTTTGTCCGCGAGCCCGACGGAGGATCATAGGATAATATATATATAATCTCCCATACTAAAGTCTTTAGGCATGCTATGATTTACACCGTCAATCTATTAATCAGTCTTACTGGCAAATACGCCCGTGCGTTGTAACAGAAATTATAACTTATGTTATTTATTTCAGTACATTTTAGAATCATATAGCGTACGTTGGTAGAACATATACTATTTAACTCGTATGAATATAAATCATGAGTATAGACGGCTATATCTATGGCTAACGGTGTCACATGTTCTTTTTATAGTGTGCGGTGGCAGCAGCTGCCCTCAACAGCGGCGCTAAGGCCAATGACGGCTCCCGTTCATTTGACCTTGTGTGCTTCGCTACTGCCATCATGGCTTTCCACGTCCAGTCCAACGCGAACGAGGTCCTCGCAGCGTCAGCTAGCCAAGCTCGCCGCGCCTCCCCTGGACAAGTGGACCTGGTTGGCAGTGCAGACTGCGGAAGCCAGAGCGCGGAGTCTTGATCTGATTTCCACTTGGATCAATTCATGCTAGCCAAGTCGCCGCCTTGCCTGCACAAGCGGACCTTGATGGCGACGCTGAGGCATGTCGCGGACACTTTGGGCGACCTGGAGGCTTGATCTGATTTTTAAATCGATCGATTAGTGTATGGGTGGATTGGTTTGATTTTATAAGCCATTTGTATTTCCGGAGCTATTTTCATTTGAGCTTGGATTTGGATGGGAGACCATCCATAATGATAAGTGTCAAAGTTAAACGACAACAACACAAGCAATTCTCATTCATGTCAATTTTTTGACTATTTTTTCATCTTTGCTGTTGCATACTATTCTTGTTGGATTTGGATTTACCTTTTACCCGATCTTCACCGTCCGAATAGAAGTTAGGATGCCATAATTAAATAATCCTAATTCTAAACGGACTCTGAACACAAACGGGGAGAGATGCAGAAAATTAAATATAATCCTAATTTTGCACAGACTGGACGTAGAGGAGAGGAACCTACCGTCACCAAACCAAACACAGAGGTGAAAGAAAATCGGGTGAAGAAATTTTCTCTTTTTATAGATAGTTATAGATTGATCCATTTGTCTCGCTTTATATTGTTAATTTCTTGGTGTGGTGCTGGAAAATTTCAATTTCTCCTCTACCTGCACATGTCTATGTATTGCAAACTTCTCGGTCGACAACTCATTGAGTCAGCTGCTCCGGAGCTCATTCTTCTTCATCAAGACCGTATGATTAAGCTTCCACCGAAAACCTATAAGCAACTGTAAGTCCTTAATGGTGTCCTCACCAAGGAATTTCTTTTGCATCCTTTTGCTGCTCGCCATCTGTTCTGCTTGTCCGTATATATGTACATGAGTCTTGCAAGGCATACACGATGTCTTGAGCTTCACTAGTATGGATATGCGCATGCTCGGTTAGGAAAACCCTTCCATTTTGGTTTTCCGGCCGAGACCACGAATCCGAAACTAAAGGCTCGTTCTTTAGTCCCGGGCTAGAAAACTGAGACCAAAAGAGAGGTTTTTAGTCTCAATTGGCAATATAAATCGGGATAAGAGGTCCCTCTAGTTGGCGCTTGAGGCAGGCACATTTAGTCCTGACTAGTGTTAGAGCATCTCCAAGAATTTGATAAAATTTAGTTGGCAAATATTGTATTTTGCCAACTCCCAAAGGATATGCCAAATAGAAAAAGGCTCTCTCCAACAATTTGACAAATTTTAGTTGGCAAATCTTCCAAACATGTGTCAGGAACCCTGAGACAGAAATAAAATTATGTTTGCACCCTTCCACTCTCTTGCAAACTTGCGCCAAGAACCCTAAGACAAAAACAAAATTATGTTTCCACCCTTCCACTGTCTTGCAAACACCGATGCATGCCAAGTCCGCTCCTAGCGCTGATACACTCCCGCAGTTCCGACTCGTGAAATACCAAGTTGCCCTAGATGCCAACCTCATTTGCTAAATTATTGGAGACAATTTTTTGTTTAGTTTCCAAAAGAATGATGGCAACCGCATTTGCCAAATTGTTGGAGTTGCTCTTACTAATTGGGATTAAGGATTGGTTTTTTATATTTTTCTCGAATTATCTATTGTGATGTTTTTTCCATACAATTCAGTTTCATTTCTAAAGGTTTTTATACGTATTGTATGATACTAATGTATGTCCATAAATAAGATTAAAACTAATTAAACAATAGCTTATATATAAAAATGGCAACGAGCAATATCAGCACGGATAGTGGCTTCACATGCCCATGCTTACGAGCAAAATCTCGTGCCCACACCCACATCTGCCACCCGCCCGACAGACACTTGTGCGCTTGCCCGCTATCTGCTGGCAAGGTTTGCCCGCGGGCATTCCCGTGTGCGTGCCGGCACGTCAACAAGGACGGCGGCTAATCGCTCGCAACAAGTAACGAGGATAGCGGCCGACCGAGGCGAGAATAGAGAGGTAGGTGGCTAGCCTGGCAAGACGAGGAATGACTAGCGAAGCAATGAGAGTGAGCGATGTAGAAGGTGGTCGGCTGGGGAAGTTGATGAGTATGGAGGGTGTAGAGACGAGGATAGCGCGTAGAGGGACAAGGACGGCTTGCATGGAGGGACGAGGATGGCTCACGCTCTATTGACCACGCCGCCGTGGCTCCTGCTAGAGGAAGCAGGAGACAAGAGCGGAGGACCGCAGCTGAGGCGACCACAGATGGCGATCTTCTTCGATCTCCTCTAATACTCCATGCTAGTGGAGCCCCATAGGAGAATGGAAGGCTCTCCAGATGGAGAACACGGTGGTGTGATATGCATGACCTGATTCTTGGATTTAGAGGTAGGATTTGAGAGTGAAAGAAGAGGATTCGTTTTTCTGATATTTTGTTCTTGGCCGAGAGAACGTGATGAGAGAGAGATTGAGAACGTGAGACCGAGGAGGGTGGCGATCCATTTGTCGATGATCAGAGCGGGTTTGTGGTGTGGGTAGGTTACTTCATTGCCTATTGTCAAATATCCATTGGGTTGACAGCGGATAGGTTACGGTCGTCATGATGTTGTTGCGCCTGCATAAACATTTGATAATAATCTTCGATCAGGAAGTGTCCTCTGGGTCAGCACGCTCATCGTCAAGGGACATCAGGATGTCGTCACGTCCAGCGGTGGCCGCGTGCTGGTTTCTCCACGAGAAGGGCGAAACTAGATGCGCCGACACGGAACCGGCGAATGGCCGAAGCTGCTCCCGGCTTTCTTAGCGATTCAGCAGCGTGCAGGGCCAAGGAACCAAATGGACGGTATTTTCTGATCGTCGCAGAGACATCGTGTACGCACGATGACGCAGAGACTTATCCTCGTGCCGTAATTATCCCACGTGATCGCGTTTCAAGAAGGCCAGCTGAGATATTTGTTGGGCGCGCGCTCGTGTTTTGTCCACAACACAGATCAATCAGCTAGCGTCTCTCTCATGCCACCTATGACAAGCGGGTGCGGCTACGGGAGATATACATTTAGCTCACCAGTTTTCCACCGATGGATACGCGTATATTTGGATTGGCGATCAGCTCGTGTATCTGCCTGGCGTATATACTGCCGGTTCTAGAATGTTCTGGGCAACCATGTACCGACTGACTCGTGCCAGGCTGCATCGTCTTGTGCATGTTTCTACAGAAATACACACGACAGACCGGCATATGTACGCATCCTTCAGCTAGCCGATTCATAACGTGCACAGGCATACGTATGAGCCTATACTTGTTGTTAGCTTGCACATCGAAGCATATATGCACGCTTCAACTCGTAAGACATTGGGACGAATTGGCTTCTAGTCCAATGATAGACGGTTCAATGGGACGCTACTCATCAGGTTTCAAAATCCTGATGCTCGTAATTTTTTTAGGATTTTTCTAAGAATTTATCAGTGTTATGCGTTAAGTGGTAAGCAACGTTTCCGTCGACAACGAGACGCAGTGGTGACTTCGGGAGTCTCCAGATCTGTCGGGTGCTCAGTCCGTCGGTCCGTCGAAGGTGTTCATAGGGATAGGGGTAGGTTCGTGTATGTGTATTCATAGGGGTGAGTATACGTGCGTGTGTGAACGTCTGTGATATACTGTGTAATTTTAAGAAAAACTCGTAACACATTGGGGCACATATATACATGTATATCCTCTAGCTAGCTCCTTGCTTGCACGTCGACGTGCACATATGCACAGCCTGGCCCTGTAGCACATAATAGGCGCATATATATGTATATGCAAGCCTATCTCTTTTACACTACGTGAATGAGCTTGTTACCTTGCTTCCTTGCATGCCTAACAAGCGTATATATATGCGTCTCTGTATATACATGCTGGACGGGTACGGTGGTGATACATGGATTTTAATTTGACAAAATCCATCAAACAGCAGGTACATTGAGTATACAATATTATTTTTTTGACACCTCTCATCTGGATATAGCTGTAGCATCGTATACAAATGCACACCTACACCACACACGCACGCCACACTCAACCAGGCCTATGATTATACGCAGATACGAAGACACGTCCGAGTATACAATATTATTTATTACTATTAGACGAGAGCTCGGAAGAATCGGATCATTGTTCAGTTTGGGATCATTGTTCGATCCGAGTGCTAGCAATGTTTGAGTACACACCAGCATTGAAAATTTTCACAATAGGCATCAACTGGGTGGGTGCCATCGTTTTTGCATGCAGTAGCACAGCCCTTGTTGTTAAAAGGGAAAATACATGCCCCTTTATAACTGCCGCTGAGTTGATCTTCAAAGCAAGGATTCAAAGATTTCCCAGCCATGGTCGTTGACTCTACATGGTTCATATCCAGGCATGGAGATTTATGCAACAAACATTGAAAGCCCATCAAAAAGCTTTTAGCAAAGGATTTATCAAATTAAATGACATTGGCGCTTGCATCATATAGTTCATGTATGTGCACGCGTACATACCATGAGCTGTCATGATGACGGATAGAAGGATGATGACTAGAAGGACCACGGTAGAGAGATTCAAGTGTGAAGGCTTCATTGCTTCTTATATGGTGGAAGTTAGTATGTCAAAGAAGGCTAAGTAAGCAGATTTGATGCCGTTTGACGAATGAAGTCGGGTAGATATATACTATTGATCCGGTAGATCATCCATCGGATATATACTATCTTAACGTATCACTATCGATCCGGCCGGGAGAAAGCAACTCTAAAAATTAATGGTGGTCTCTGTTCTCTATGATGCTAGCGACAGGCTCATTCATTTAGATGAAGTTACTCGCCTTGCCTAGCTAGACACGGTCGTCGCTGACACGGTCGTCGCTGTCGCTCGGTCCTCCCAAGAAGATGAAGTTACTCGCCTTGCCTTGCTAGACACGGTCGTCGCTGCCAACTCCGTGGAGCTTTTTTCAAGGGAGTGCTTTAGCTAGTTCTGCTTGTCCACCGGAGAATACTAGGAGAATAATCTGTTCTTTAAATTAGTTAGATGTTTGTCCCCGAGCCCGACGGAGGATCATAGGTAAATATATAAATAATCTCCCATACTATAGTCTTTAGGCATGCTATGATTTACACGGTCAATCTATTAATTAGTCTTATTGATCCATTTGTCTCGCTTTATATTGTTAATTTCTTGGTGTGGTGTTGGAGAATTTCAATTTCTCCTCTACCTGCACATGTCTACGTGTTGCAAACTTCTCGGTCGATCACTCGTTGAGTCAGCTGCTCCGGAGCTCATTCTTCTTCATGAAGACCGTATAATTAAGCTTCCACCGAAAACCTATAAGCAACCTTAAGTCCTTAATTGTGTCCTCACCAAGAAATTTCTTTTGCATCCTTTTGCTTCTCGCAATCTATTCTGCTTGTCCGTATATATCTACGTGAGTCTTGCAAGACATACACGATGTCTTGAGCTTCACTAGTATGGATATGCACATGCTCGGTTAGAAAACCCTTCCATTTTGGTTTCCGGCCGAGACCAGACTAAAGGCTCGTTTTTTAGTCCTGGGCCAGGAAACTGAGACCAAAAGAGAGGTTTTTAGTCTGAATTGGTAATATAAACCGGGATAAGAGGTCCCTCTAGTTGGCGCTTGAGGAAGGCACGTTTAGTCCTGACTCGTGTTAGAGCATCTTCAAGAATTTGATAAAATTTAGTTGGCAAATTTTATATTTTGCCAACTCCCAAAAGGATATGGCAAGTAGAAAAAGGCTCTCTCCAAAAGTTTGACAAATTTTAGTTGGCAAATCTTGCAAACTTATGTCAGGAACCCTGAGACAGAAATAAAATTATGTTTGCACCCTTCCACTCTCTTGCAAACTTGCGCCAAGAACCCTAAGACAAAAACAAAATTATGTTTGCAAACGTTGATGCATGCCAAGTCCGCTCCTAGCGCTGATACTCCTGCAGTTCCGACTCGTGAGCCAAATTGCCCTCGATGCAAACCTCATTTGCCAAATTATTGTAGACAATTTTTTGTTTAGTTTTCAAAAGAATGATGCCAACCTCATTTACCAAATTGTTGGAGTTGTTTTTACTAATTAGGATTAAGAATTGGTTTTTTATTTTTTCTTGAATTATCTATTGTGACATTTTTTCCATACAATCAAGTTTCATTTCTAAAAGTTTTATTGCATATGTATTGTATGTCCATGAATAAGATTAAACTAATTAAACAATAGCTTGTACATAAAAATGGCAACGAGCAATATCAGCACGGATAGTGGCTTCACATGCCCACGCTTGTGAGCAAAATCTCGTGCCCGCACCCACACCTGCCACCCGCCCGGCAGACACTCGTGCGCCTGCCTGCTATCTACAGGCAAGGATTGCCCACGGGCATTCCCGTGTGCCCGCCGGCAAGTCAAGAAGGACGGCGGCTAATCGCTCGAGGATAACGGCCGACCGAGGCGACAATAGAGAGGTAGGTGGCTAGCTAGGCAAGACGAGGAATGACCAGAGAAGCAATGAGGGTGAGCGATGTAGAAGGCGGTTGGCTGGGGAAATTGATGAGGATGGACGGTGTAGAGATGAGGATAGCACGTAGAGGGACAAGGACGGCTTGCATGGAGGGACGAGGATGGCTCGCGCTCTATTGGCCACGCCGCCGTGGCTCCTACTCGAGGAAGCAGGTGACAAGAGTGGAGGACTCCAGCAGAGGTGACCACAGATGGCAATCTTCTTCAATCTCCTCTAATACTCCACGCTAGTGGAGCCCCATAGGAGAATGGAAGGCTCTCGAGATGGAGAACACGGTGGTGTGATATGCATGACCTGATTCTTAGATTTGGAGGTAGGATTTGAGAGAGGAAGAAGAGGATTCGTTTTTCTGATATTTTGTTCTTGGCCGAGAGAACGTGACGAGAGAGAGATTGAGAACGTGAGACCGAGGAGGGTGGCGATCCATTTGTCGGTGATCAGAGCGGGTCTGCGGGTTTGTGGTGCGGATAGGTTACTTCTTTGCCTATTGTCAAATATCCATTGGGTTGACAGCGGATAGGTTACGGTCGTCTTGATGTTGTAGCACCTGCATAAACATTTGATAATAATCTTCGATCAAGTCCGTCCATTGCTGCCGGGCAGCCAGACTCCATGGCTGCCTCGCAGCTCCCGGGTAGCATGCCATGTTTTGGTGACGGTAGGGAAAACTGCGGCCATTAATGGCATTTCCCCGCACGGTTATGTATTTAGGTAGTAGTGACCTCATGTTTCTTGCATTCTTTATTTACTGTAGTTGATTCAAATCCGCCCTTTAGAACGCATAAATCTTCTGATTTCTATGTTTTTATATGAAAAATGAATGGATTTATATAAAAATCCTATGTTTTTCATTACTATCTCATTGTTGTGTTTTGTATTATTATATTTTTCGGGATGAAACTGAACAAAAAAAGTCATGCCTCATTCTGCTTGCTACACTCTAATCCTTGAATTGTTTAAATTCTATATCATTTTTGCTATGATCAGTATGTTAGATCTAATTGGTTTGGATCTAAAATTTGTCCAACCAAAATTAGGGCAATCCCAAAACTATGGCTCTCGTTTGCTTTGCAACCAAAATCATGTCATACCAAGTTTCTTGCCATGCTATTGGCAATAGAATTTGGCATGACTTTATTTTGGCTTTCCATTGTTTTAGTATTTCAAATTTTGGAGCTCAACCAATCAGCCCGTTGTCCATAAATATATTAGTCACTAAACCGAATTGTGGTAATATAACACACACATGCACATATATGGTTTCACAAATTTACTTATAATTTTATGCATTAAATTTAATAAGAAAATGCCTAAAATTCATCAAGACCCTTTTACCAATCAGCGAGTCGCGCACGCCCTGCACCGAGGCGGCCCCGGCTGCGACGGTGATGATGAAGCAGAAGAAGCTGAGGGTTTGCAGCGCCAGCCACGTGCCGCTGAACCATGGGATCTGCTGCTTGCGGATGTACATCTCGACGCGGAAGAAGACGGTCAGCGTCCAGAAGGAGGCGATGCCGCCGAGGATGCCCAGGATTCTGTTGAACAACGTGACTATATGCTAACAAAGTAAGCAAAATTAAACAAGGAAAAAATATCTAGGGCTATACAATTTTGACATGAATAATCAAATTGGTAAAAGGGCAAACCTCACGAACACATCAGAATCAGATATTCAGATGTCGAGCCCTGGTCGTCGTTTGTCTGGAGTCTGGACGGAACTCGCGAATCGCCCTATCGAACGGAAGTGCGGGGCTGTGGGTCTTACATACCTCGGTCTGGCCCCACATCCCATCTGGGCCCACGGCCGTCGCACTAGCTGAAGGAACTCTCCTTGCCTAGAACAAGGCTTGCCTAGACAGTCGTCCCAGTCCCCCGGCCCTCCCAAGAAGATGAAGGACGGAGCGAGAGAATTGATCTTGATGATCTAGCAAATGGCAGGTATATAGTCCAACAACGTGGAGCTTTTCTCAAGGGCGTGCTTCAGCTAGTTCTGCTTCTACAGCGGCAAACACTAGGAAAATAATTTGTATTTTAATTGGAGAGATTTTTGTCCCCGTGCCTGACGGAGGATCGTAGGTGAATTTATAAATAATCTCCTATACTAGTCTTTAGGCATGTTGGTGTTACTAACTAGGATTAAGGATTGGATTTTTATTTTTTCTTGACATATCTATTGTGACATTTTTCAATACAATTTGGTTTCATTCAAAAAGTTGTATATGTATTGTATGCTACTAATGTATGTCCATAAATAAAACTAATTAAACAATAGCTTATACAAAAATGGCAACGAGCAATATCTGCACGGATAGTGGCTTCACATGACTATGCTTGCGAGCAAAATCTCGTGCCTGCACCCATGCCGGCCACCCTCCACGGGCAGCAACTTGTGCCCGTGCCCACTATCTGCAGGCAAGGTTCGCCCGAGGGCATGCCCATGTGCCCACCGACATGTTAATATAGATGACGGCTAATTGATTGCAGCAAGCAACGAGGACAGCGGCCGACGGAGACGAGCATAGAAGAAGGTGGCCAGCCAGGGCAAGATGAGGAATAACCGGCGAAGCAATGAGCTAGAGCGACATGGAAGGCGGTTGGCTGGGGAAGTTGATGAGGGTGGAGGGTGGAGAGACGACTATAGCAGGCAGAGGGACAAGGACGGCTGCCATGGCGGGACGAGGATGGCTCACGCGCCACGCCGCCGTGACTCCTGCACGAGGAAGCTGGAGACAAGAGCGAAGGCCTCTAGCTGAGGCGACCATGGATGGCGATCTTCTTCGATCTCCACTAATACTCCACGCTAGCGGAGCCCAATAAGGAACGGAAAGCTCTCGAGATGGAGAATGTTGTGGTGAGATATGCATGACCTGATTCCTGGATATGGAGGTAGGATTTGAGTGAGGAAGAAGTGGATTTGTTTTTTTTATGATTCTTTGTTCTTTGCCGAGGACATGAAGAGAGTGTGAAAACGTGTGACCGAGGAGGGTGGCGATCCATTTGTCAATGATCAGAGCGGGGCGGCAGGTTTGTGGTGCTAATAGGTTATTTCATTCCCTATCATCAAATATCCATTGGGTTGACAGTTATGCCAGCACCCGTGCCCTTGGGAACAGTTTGGCGCCCATATCGACATCCATCAGGGTTTGTTGCCTGCGGGTTTTAAGGTATTCTCCGCCTGTTGCCATCTGTACTTACATATTACACACTACCGGAAATGCCATCTTTGTCGAGTGCTGAAATCTTTGCCGAGAGCCAAAATATAGGCACTCGGCAAAGAGGCTCTATGCCAAGTGTCAAAAACAGCACTCGGCAAAGAAAAGCACTCGGCAAAAGGGCTCTTTGCCGAGGGCCAGGCTCTCGGCAAAGAGGCGCACTCGGCAAAGTGGGGCCTGGACAAACGGCATCCGTGGCTGTCCCCTTTGCCGAGCGTCCTGCCGTTAGGCACTCGGCAAAGGAGCCACCTTTGCCGAGTGCCGAGATGGCCAGCACTCGGCAAAGGTTTTTTTTTAATAAAATCATTTGCCGAGTGCCACGTCGACCGGCACTCGGCAAAGGTTTTTTATGTTTTTTTAATAAAATCCTTTGCCGAGTGCCACGTCGGCCAGCACTCGGCAAAGGCCTCTTTGCCGAATGCCGCGTGGGCCAGCACTCGGCAAAGGCCTCTTTGCCGAGTGCCGGCTCTGGCTCTCGGCAAAGAATAATTTTTTTGTTTTTTCTTCCCATTTTTTTGTTGGGCCTTGATACAGTAAATACATCACAACTTCAAAAGTTGAGATAATTTTGACGTTTTTTGCTATATTTCTTCAATTACTTTTGTTTCTTTAAATTTTTTTGACAATTCCAAATTTGAACTGCAGGTACATGAATAATAGAATTTGGTCATTCAAAAGATTGTATTCATAATATTCGGAGTATGTTGAGGCCGTATCCAGGACCTCGCATGAAGTTACGACCATATTAATATCGTAACATGATGAGTTATGTGTGGGAAAAGTGTTTTTAAATTATATAAAATCCAAACGAAGTCCGAAAATGACGAAACTTGTCAAGGTGTGTTGTCATCGCATGTGGAGGCTGTGGTAAAAAACTGAGAAAGTTTCAAGCAAGTTGTGACGTCGCGTGCCTAAAACCCACGCATCTCCACATGTGATCACAAGGTGATCACATGTGGAGATGTTTAGGTTGTAGACATCCAACGTCTTAACTTACTTCAAACATTCTCAAATTTTTATCATAGCCTCGACATGCGATGACAACACACCTCGACAAGTTTCGTCATTTTCGGACTTCGTTTGGATTTTATATAATTTAT